>JAPMUY010007343.1:0-55423 GCA_026901105.3 Galaxias olidus | reverse complement strand
GTTAACAACACTGCTATAGAGCTTTAACTACACCTTGCTACCTGAACAACACAGCTGTAGGGCTTTAACTACACCTTGCTACTTAAACAACACTGCTGTAGGGCTTTAACTACACCTTGCTACCTGAACAACACAGCTGTAGGGCTTTAACTACACCTTGCTACCTGAACAACACTGCTATAGAGCTTTAACTACACCTTGCTACCTGAACAACACTGCTGTAGGGCTTTAACTACACCTTGCTACCTAAACAACACTGCTATAGAGCTTTAATTACACTGTGCTACCTGAACAACACTGCTATAGAGCTTTAACTACACCTTGCTACCTGAACAACACTGCTGTATGGCTTTAACTACACCTTGCTACCTGAACAACACGGTTGTAGAACTTTAACTACACCTTGCTACCTAAACAACACTGCTATAGAGCTTTAACTACACCTTGCTACCTGAACAACACTGCTATAGAGCTTTAATTACACTGTGCTACCTGAACAACACTGCTATAGAGCTTTAACTACACCTTGCTACCTGAACAACACTGCTGTAGGGCTTTAACTACACCTTGCTACCTGAACAACACTGCTGTAGGGCTTTAACTACACCTTGCTACCTGAACAACACTGCTATAGAGCTTTAACTACACCTTGCTACCTGAACAACACTGCTGTAGGGCTTTAACTACACCTTGCTACCTGTGTCCACAACTTCCTCTTAGTACTCTTGGAACAGTAGATGTTTGAGGAGCGGGAAGAGGAGGAGGAGGAGGAGGAGGAGGAGCGGCTGCTCCCTGGTTGCTTTGTGTCATCCTTTGTCACCGAGGACACGATCGTCAGGTCAACGGTTGCCTTGACAGCAGAGCGGGTTGCCATGGCACGGTGTTGCTGGGCGATGTGCCTGCACTCATCCAGCCTGTAGACGGCTGCCTTAGAGAAGCAGAGGAAGAGGGGCAGCCAGTAGGCCTGCAGTCTGTGCAGCGCTCTGGTCTTCATCTGAAGCAGCAGGGCTGGCCTGCCACTGTCCAGCTGCTCCCTCAGCCTCAGGTCTAGAACAACATGTCACACAGGTCATCCTAGGTCATGGAAACTGTATTTATAAAACCTCTTTGAAAACAAATGTTACAAATTGCTATGTATGCAAAAATTATAGAAATGTACAGTACTGTGCAAAGGTTTTAGGCAGGTGTGAAGTCTTTAAAGTTAGGGAAATATATATGTATATATATGAAAATATAAATGTTAATTGTTTATTTTTTTATCAATTCATTAAATACAAAGTGAGGGCAAAGCAAATCTGTATCAAATCAACATTTGGTGTGACCACCCTTCGCCTTCAAAACAGCATCCCGTGCCTAAAACGTATGCACAGTACTGTATTATTTTTTTTATTGGTGAGGAGAGTGTGGTTTTGAGGGAGAGTGAGGTTAAGGGAGAGTGTCGTTGTGAGCAGAGTGAGGTTGTGAGCAGAGTGAGGTTGTGAGCAGAGTGAGGTTGTGAGCAGAATAAGATCGTGAGGGAGAGAGTGGTTGTGAGCAGAGTGAGGTTGTGAGCAGAATGAGATTGTGAGGGAGAGAGTGGTTGTGAGCAGAGTGAGGTTGTGAGGGAGAGTGTCGTTGTGAGCAGTGTGAGGTTGTGAGGGAGAGTGAGGTTGAGGGAGAGTGAGGTTGACGGAGAGTGAGGTTATGAGGGAGAGTGAGGTTGTGAGGAGAGTGAGGTGATGTGCTGTAATACCATGAGGGACATGGCAGACAGCCAGAACACTGGATCCCTGTCTCAGAAGAAGCCCCCGGATGGTGTTGAGCACAGCCTGGTAGTGAGGCCACTCAGAGGGCTGCAGGGGGACAAGCTGCATCAGCCTGCTCACCCTCACACAGAACGCCAGCAGCTCCTCGCCTACACCAAGTCACACAAATACACACATATGGGGAGGAGAGTACATTCATCCAGCCCACTTTCCACAAGAGATGGGCACGGATTTTCGAATATTCAATTATTCGAAATGATGTGGGTATTCGAGTGTAGCTGTAGTTATTTATTTATATTTTTTCCTAAAGTTAATTTAAATATTATTCGTCAGCTCTTTTAATTAAATATTGTTTATAATATTACATGTGTATACCAATGCCATTAAAATATGTAAAAAGTAGAAAGAAAAAACACAATTGCAATACATTAGATATATTGTGTTTCTCCCGCTTTCCGCGTCACGTAGTTCAAACTTGCAGGCAGCGCGTTCACTAAAGGCACGAGAGCGCTCTATGCTAGTGCGCTGGATCCCCCACACAAACACATGCGCTTTATAGCACTGACTCTCTGCTTGGAGATCAAAGAAAATCTCTCCAAAATGTGTAAGAAATGTCCCGAAATGGGAAAATGAATGCGTTTGTATTTTGTTTTTTATTTTTTAATATGATCTTTTTATTTAGTTTAATCAATTACTCAAAATGTTTTTGATAGAATATTCAAATAGCCTAAAATGCCCATCCTTACTTTCCACTCAATGAGCTGAGAATGCATGTTTAAACTCCTGTGGCTCCAAAAACTAAAGTTAAATGATTCTAAAGGGCCCAAAAATAAACATTTGGAAAAATGACATACAAAACTATTTTTGATAAACCTGAAAGTTACTTCAAGATCCAAACTTGTACAAACAGCCAAACGGAAGTGTCCTGCTCACCACAGGTGTCCTGTAGGAACTGCCCAAACCTCCTCATTCCACGGACACTCCCAAGAACCCTCCTCAGCAGCCACTGGTCCTCTGAGCTCCAGCTACCTGTAAACACAATCAGTCCTCTACAGTACAGCTACCTGTAAACACAGTCAGTCCTCTACCTGTAAACACAGTCAGTCCTCTGAGCTCCAGCTACCTGTAGACACAGTCAGTCCTCTACAGTACAGCTACCTGTAAACACAGTCAGTCCTCTACAGTACAACTACCAGTAGACACAGTCAGTCCTCTGAGCTCCAGCTACCTGTAGACACAGTCAGTCCTCTACAGTACAGCTACCTGTAAACACAGGCAGTCCTTTACCTGTAAACACAGTCAGTCCTCTGAGCTCCAGCTACCTGTAGACACAGTCAGTCCTCTACAGTACATCTACCTGTAAACACAGTCAGTCCTCTACAGTCCAACTACCCGTAGACACAGTCAGTCCTCTGAGCTCCAGCTACCTGTAGACACAGTCAGTCCTCTACAGTACAGCTACCTGTAGACACAGTCAGTCCTCTGAGCTCCAGCTACCTGTAAACACAGTCAGTCCTCTACAGTACAGCTACCTGTAAACACAGTCAGTCCTCAACAGTACAGCTACCTGTAGACACAGTCAGTCCTCTGAGCTCCAGCTACCTGTAGACACAGTCAGTCCTCTACAGTACAGCTACCTGTAAACACAGTCAGTCCTCTACCTGTAAACACAGTCAGTCCTCTGAGCTCCAGCTACCTGTAGACACAGTCAGTCCTCTACAGTACAGCTACCTGTAGACACAGTCAGTCCTCTACAGTACAGCTACCTGTGGACACAGTCAGTCCTCTGAGCTCCAGCTACCTGTAGACACAGTCAGTCCTCTACAGTACAGCTACCTGTAGACACAGTCAGTCCTCTACAGTACAGCTACCTGTGGACACATTTAAATTCATATATTTATCTACTGTAAGGCAAACTGACCGGAAGATTTAGAAAAGTGTTGAAAAAGTCAACAAAAACCACGTTTTCCAGCAGCTCTGAGAGAAGGCCTTCACCTGTTGAGGGGTGAAAGGCCCAAATTACCTTCTAAATGAGAACTTCAAAAAATTATGTTTGCTCCTGGGGGTATTCAAACTGTAAAAATAGTTAACATTATAATGGATTAGTTGTGTGGGGAATGACTCTTTCGTTTCTTTGAATGGTTGTCTACCCAATGAATGTTTAGTTGATTTGTTCATCTTTAATCTGCAAAAATCCGACAGGTGAACTATGCATATGGTCTCCACCTTTCTATATGGGTTTCAGAACTTTCTCAGCACATTTCTGAGGTAAACTTTAGACTTTACTTCACTGACGAAACAATAGGTCTACATGAGAGAATCCCAGTCACGGTCAGGCTAGTTCAATGTGTTAACTCTTTTTTTTTGCATTTTATATGCAAGCCAGCGCCCCACTTTGAGGTCACCGAACCTCGGTATTTTTCCCGAAGTGTAACCTACTGTGAAATTAAATAGTTGTTAAAATTTGTTAACTCAAATGTACTTTCCATTGGTGCGGCAAATATACTGTAAAGCCGTATAAAGTTGGCGAATGTTCGCACATGACTGTCACCGCTTGAAGTGTGCAAATTAAATTCAGGTGGTCAAGTCTCAAGTGCCGTGGATGATATTGTAAAACTTAAAAAACTTTGGCCGACACCGCGGTTGCTCTGAAAATATCAATCACTGGAAGAAACTCTGAGGTAGCTAGGCTAGTTCTAAATCGACGTGGAGAGCTAGAAAGAGTGGAGCGTTGCATAGTGGTTATAATTTTGTTAGCGATTATTATAGTACTGTTATAGTATTATTATAGCCAAGCTTTAGTGACATTATAAGCAGACTGTGATGATGATTAGGCTATGGTGTAGTTACTTGTGGATGTGTGTGGACAGCGGGTTGTTTGTTCTACCCACCATAATAACGTATAGGCTATTTGCCACTTGGCTTTTGTCTAAAGTTCATTTTAGTATGGGTGGCCCTAGGCTGGTGCCTAATGCAGAGCGGGATTCAAACCCCTTACCCTGATGATGGTATGAACGCCACCAACTACTAAGACCACTGAATTGTGTTATTGTGCCTGTCCAACTGTTTCTTGCGCGTGCACACAGTATGTGTGCTGGGGATGAGACCTCTTCCCATTTAAACATTTAGATGTTACGAAGGCCTAATCATTTTACCCAGATTGCAGTGTGGATAATGAATTGCATAATTTAACCTGATGCATAATGCATGCTTGACAGATAAATTATTATACTGCCCACTCACTGACATCTAACAAATTAGAGAAGATAGCGAGCGTCTGTGCGGTTTCGTGGCTTCATATTTCTGCCACGCGGGGGCGCCCCCATTTCATTTTTAATGAAACCATGAAAATACTTGTCAAGGTTGTATGAAGCTCAACAGGCAGATTGCCTGTGAAAAACCTGGAATAATCTGGATATTCACCGAAAAAACCGCGAAACCATAAACATTACATAACATACATGCAATTCAATATATAAACTCTCTTTAATGTATGCTATTGACCTGCAATACATAAACAAACAAATACATATCCTTCCTCATTCTACTGTAGGCCTACTAATAATACTAGCTAATTTGAAGAGGTGGACGATGTGGCAAGCTTTCAAGAACCTTTTTTATTTTTTTTACTTTTATTAACTTCTAATATTTTTACAAAACATAAATGGCATGGTACAATATAAATATTTTTCTTCATCAGACAAGCGACATGTAACAATCATATATTAAACATTGAACAAGACAATATAATGGAAAGAGGGGAGAAAAAAAAAGATTATACAAAAAACAAGAATTTAGGGGTTCTCTGCAATTTTTAAATCTTCTACTAAATTACATCAAAGCGTTTTTCTTCTTCATTCATTTCAGTGATGAGAAATAATGACACAGTTCCTTGTGAAAAGTGACAAACTTTGGTTGTAGCTTTCAAGAACCTCCGAGTCATGAAACCCACACGGAAGACATTAGCATAAAATGGAACGTTTGAGATAAGAATTCATTTTTAACTCGTGGGCTGGCAAAATTGATTGAGGTTGAGTTAGCTGGGTTAAAAAAATACAGGCCATGCCAAATATATGGTAGGGTAGACAACGAAAACCGTGAAAAGGTCATTACACGGCCTTGAGCAACAGGAGCCTTATAGCTAGACGGTCACACTTGGCAAGCAATAAAGGTACCTAAAACCTTACGGAAATGGGCTGTCTTTCTGAGGAAACTCCTCGTTCACGGCGATGTCGTATGAATTCCACGCATGAGGGCGGCATCTCTTTGGCACGTCCCGATCACGTCTCTGCTTAACCAATCGGAGGAGAGTACATCTTTGGTTTGTTTGGTATATAGGGCCTAAATCCAGTTTATCCGAGATAGTGGAATTACAGGAATGACACAAAACAAATTGGAAAACTTGCTAATCAAACCAACTGGAGACTATATGAGCCTTTTTCTTTTATTCTTCTTCAGTTAACAAAGGTAAATATATTTTACGTACACTTTTTATTATTTCTATGGAAATTGTTGCTTCAATCCATGTTTTACGTTAATTTGTTTCACTGTGTGGTTAGTCTTTGTGGTGTCATTCATAATGCCAGTTTAGCGCTTTTCATTGTTGTTGTTTTGTGTTTAAAATGCAATCAAGTGAGAGGCATTGTGACTGGCCCGGCCACTGTACAACTTCAGCAGCCGTGACTGAAAATGTAGTTGATGACATGGTATCAGCAGTAAGGATTATTTGTGGTTCACATAAAGAGCCAACAGCAAGAAACGAAAATAGGGTTTGAGCTTTCTTATCACATCTATAGTTTTGTGGAAAATACCAAATAGTTTATGGAGTAAAGACTAATCAGTCTCGTTACGTTAATCTAAACTATATGTTTGGAGCGCATGGACCCATTGTGCGCATGGTCGTTTGGGGGTTGAGACGATGTGAGTGTGGGGGTCGTTCAATGGAATAACCAAAACAACAAAGGGTGGCCAATGCATTTATTCTCCTGTGTTTTTCCAGACTTTTGGGGTTAAAATGGCTACTTCAGCAAGCGCTGCCCTTAGCAAAGCTGTGAAACAGCAGTACATGGACCTTCCACAGGGGGAGAGGGTGCAAGCTATGTACATCTGGATAGACGGATCTGGAGAGGGACTGCGCTGCAAGACCAGAACCCTGGATTCAGAACCAAAGACTGTAGAGGGTAAGAATGTCACACGAAGTGTTGGCTGCCCAGAATAGTAATGCTGTGTTCTATTGCACTGCGCTGAAACCTAGCCTATGTGTTCATGGGCTATTATGCATGTGACAATTCAAAATGAATTCAACCTGTAAGCTCTGTAGACCTGCAGAGATGCACTACATAATCCGTTATATTGTTGGAATTTACTGGAGTATTTTAAAGGGTTCACTCACAATGAATTGCTGGCCTTTTTAAATGGTTACACTCCCCAGTTTGAGTTGACCTCTCCCGTTCTGTGCCGGCCCCCTCAGATCTTCCTGAATGGAACTTTGATGGCTCCAGTACCTACCAATCAGAAGGCTCCAACAGTGACATGTACCTGGTCCCAGCAGCCATGTTCAGAGACCCTTTCAGGAGGGAGCCAAACAAGCTGGTGCTCTGTGAGGTGTTCAAGTATAACAGAAAAGCAGCTGGTGAGCACAGTGCTCCTTTGCATTGGCATTTTGTTAACGCTTATGCCCAAGAAAGTTTGGCTTAAATTGTTAAAATTTTGAATATAAAAAATGCTATGTTTATTTGAATCAGATACAACAAGAAGCTTAATTAATGATCAAAATGCTTAGTTAACTCATCCAAATGGCTTTGCTGGACTTAGAGGTTGGCATTGTCTTCTGACAGAAACCAACATTCGTCAGAGCTGTGAGCGAATCATGAAGATGGTGGAGGAGCAGCACCCGTGGTTCGGCATGGAGCAGGAGTATACCATCCTGGCCACAGACGGACACCCCTTTGGCTGGCCCTCCAACGGGTTCCCTGGGCCGCAAGGTGGGACCTCCACTATGTTAACCTCACAAACACGTCTAACCTTAAGTTACCCTGACCTTAACCCTATCTACTCGTTATAATCACATAGCATCCTAAGGCAAGAAAAAGTAATAAGCTAAAACATAACATGTATGTAACAGCATACCATGTGTAACATGAACGAATATGTATGTCAAGGTCCAGATCCAGGACCCGCTATATGAAAAAAAGACGTTCAGATATTGTAGATGAGCACGTCATTTCGGTTGTTCATGTGGAACAATATAGTCTGCTAGTTTAATAAACTCATTAGCTAAGAACAATACAGTCTGCTAGTTTAATAAACTCGTTAGCTAAGAACAATACAGTCTGCTAGTTTAATAAACTCGTTAGCTAAGAACAATACAGTCTGCTAGTTTAATAAACTCGTTAGCTAAGAACAATACAGTCTGCTAGTTTAATAAACTCATTAGCTAAGAACAATACAGTCTGCTAGTTTAATAAACTCATTAGCTAAGAACAATCTAGTCTGCTAGTTTAATAAACTCATTAGCTAAGAACACACATGTCATGTACAGAGGCACTAGTGCATTAATTGATACTGTATGTTACTGCGGGTGTGGGTTAGGATTAGTAGTAATGTTGCAGGGCCTTATTACTGCGGGGTGGGTTAGGGTTAGGACTAGTATTAATGTAGTATTATTAATAGTAGTAATGTACTTGCAGGGCCGTATTACTGCAGGGTTGTTAGGGTTAGTATTAGTATTAGTGTAATAGTGTTAATGTACCTGCAGGGCCGTATTACTGCGGGGTGGGAGCAGACAAAGCCTATGGTCGGGACGTGGTGGAGGCTCATTACAGAGCCTGTCTCTACGCCGGAGTGCAGATCTGTGGCACCAACGCCGAGGTCATGCCCGCCCAGGTACGCTGTCACGACCCTAACTCTAACCCTAACCCGGTATCATGTCAGCTAACAATACACGCTCTACAGTTAGAATACTACTGGACTCTGTATGCTACCAGTACTATGTCTCTCCTGCTCTGTGTCCTCTGTATGCTACCAGTACTATGTCTCTCCTGCTCTGTCCTCTGTATGCTACCAGTACTATGTCTCTCCTGCTCTGTCCTCTGTATGCTACCTGTACTGTGTCTCTCCTGCTCTGTCCTCTGTATGCTACCAGTACTATGTCTCTCCTGCTCTGTCCTCTGTATGCTACCAGTACTATGTCTCTCCTGCTCTGTGTCCTCTGTATGCTACCAGTACTATGTCTCTCCTGCTCTGTCCTCTGTATGCTACCAGTACTATGTCTCTTCTGCTCTGTGTCCTCTGTCTGCCACCAGTACCTTCTGCTCTGTGTCCTCTGTCTGCTACCAGTACTATGTCTCTCCTGCTCTGTCCTCTGTATGCTACCAGTACTATGTCTCTCCTGCTCTGTCCTCTGTATGCTACCAGTACTATGTCTCTCCTGCTCTGTGTCCTCTGTATGCTACCAGTACTATGTCTCTCCTGCTCTGTGTCCTCTGTATGCTACCAGTACTATGTCTCTCCTGCTCTGTCCTCTGTATGCTACCAGTACTATGTCTCTCCTGCTCTGTGTCCTCTGTATGCTACCAGTACTATGTCTCTCCTGCTCTGTCCTCTGTATGCTACCAGTACTATGTCTCTCCTGCTCTGTCCTCTGTCTGCTACCAGTACTATGTCTCTCCTGCTCTGTGTCCTTGTTTCTTATCTTTTTCGTCTCTCTCGTGATAGCACTTTGAGATAGATTTTATCATAGAAACTCTTCTGGTCAAATGTAATGTATAGCTTCAAATCCCTAAATGATACATTGCAGCAATGCAGCGTAATACATAATGTTATCATCTGTGTGTGTGTGTGTGTGTGTGTGTGTGTGTGTGTGTGTGTCCTCAGTGGGAGTTCCAGGTAGGCCCGTGTGAGGGCATTAACATGGGGGACCACCTGTGGGTGGCTCGCTTCATCCTCCACCGGGTGTGTGAGGACTTTGGCGTGGTCGCCTCCTTCGACCCAAAGCCCATCACAGGGAACTGGAACGGCGCCGGCTGCCACACCAACTTCAGCACCAAGGAGATGAGAGATGAGGGGGGCCTGAGGTAAGCTCTCACCTAACCCTAACCCAACTTCAGCACCAAGGAGATGAGACCAGGGGGGGCTGAGGTATACACGCCCTCTCACCTGTTATAACTACCTCACTATAACACCTTTACTCACCTGTTATAACTACCTCACTATAACACCTTTACTCACCTGTTATAACTACCTCACTATAACACCTTTACTCACCTGTTATAACTACCTCACTATAATACCTTTACTCACCTGTTATAACTACCTCACTATAACACCTTTACTCACATGTTATAACTACCTCACTATAACACCTTTACTCACATGTTATAACTACCTCACTATAACACCTTTACTCACCTGTTATAACTACCTCACTATAATACCTTTACTCACCTGTTATAACTACCTCACTATAATACCTTTACTCACATGTTATAACTACCTCACTATAACACCTTTACTCATGTTATAACTACCTCACTATAATACCTTTACTCACCTGTTATAACTACCTCACTATAATACCTTTACTCACCTGTTATAACTACCTCACTATAACACCTTTACTCACATGTTATAACTACCTCACTATAACACCTTTACTCACATGTTATAACTACCTCACTATAACACCTTTACTCACCTGTTATAACTACCTCACTATAATACCTTTACTCACCTGTTATAACTACCTCACTATAACACCTTTACTCACATGTTATAACTACCTCACTATAACACCTTTACTCATATGTTATAACTACCTCACTATAATACCTTTACTCACCTGTTATAACTACCTCACTATAACACCTTTACTCACCTGTTATAACTACCTCACTATAACACCTTTACTCACCTGTTATAACTACCTCACTATAACACCTTTACTCACCTGTAATTGTAATATAAATCTTATCGTAGCCTGTTGATAAAGAAATCTCACAAAAGTATGACGCTTAACAATACAAAACTTTAATATGTGAATATAAATATGAAAGATTACAATACACAGAAAACCACCCCAAAGTCATGCATCCAACCCTCTGAGGGTCTCCTCGTCTGAACTCTCATATGTACCCTCAGGGTCTCATAGTATCACCTTCCTTATTGGGTAATGTTGGCGCAGAGGCAAGGCCCTACACATTTGTTTAGACCCCAAAACATCTGGTACCCATCACCATATGGCCCATGAGGTGGACAGGGGAAAGTGGAACTCATAGATACCTCTAACATACAATGGTTACCTATATAGATGTAATTTCTCCTACATTATAACCTCACTATAATACCTTTACACACATGTTATAACTACCTCACTATAACACCTTTACTCACCTGTTATAACTACCTCACTATAACACCTTTACTCACCTGTTATAACTACCTCACTATAACACCTTTACTCACCTGTTATAACTACCTCACTATAATACCTTTACTCACCTGTTATAACTACCTCACTATAATACCTTTACTCACCTGTTATAACTACCTCACTATAATACCTTTACTCACCTGTTATAACTACGTCACTATAATACCTTTACTCACCTGTTATAACTACCTCACTAATACCTTTACTCACCTGTTATAACTACGTCACTATAACACCTTTACGCTGTTAAGACTGTATTCAAACTGTCAGTATTCAATTATGAAAACATTGATATTGACTTTCATAGTGAACACAACACTTAGGGGAATTCCATCTGTGTCGGCATTGCATGACCCCCCATCCCCCTGTGCACACACACAGAGCCATCGAGGACTCCATCGAGCGTCTGGCTAAAAGGCATGACTACCACATCAGAGCCTACGACCCTAAAGGCGGCTTGGACAACGCCAGGCGGCTCACTGGCCGCCACGAGACCTCCAGCATCCACGAGTTCTCTGCAGGCGTGGCTAACCGCGGAGCCAGCATCCGCATCCCGCGCGCCGTGGGCCAGGAGAAGAGGGGCTACTTTGAGGACCGCCGCCCTTCTGCCAACTGTGACCCTTACATGGTGACCCAGGCCCTGATCCGCACATGTCTGCTCAAAGAGGAAGGAGACGAACCCCAGGAGTACAAATGAACTTTGACACTAACCCTAACCCTGACTGACTGACTGGCCCTAACCCTGACTGACTGACTGACTAACCGTAACCCTGACTGGCCCCACCCTGACTGACCGAGTGGCTGGCCCTAACCCTGACTGACCGAGTGGCTGGCCCTAACCCTGACTGACTGACTGGCTGGCCCTAACCCTGACTGACTGACTGGCTGGCTGGCTCCAAGCTGCTGCCCCTGCAGACACGTTGGCATGAAGCCCATTGTTCTTAACCACCATCGTTCACATCATGTCATGTCCCTGTGCTAACGTAGAAGGAGCGTCGTGTTGCCATGGAGACTAACACTGTGCTTTAGGGTGATCTGTGTGGGCGTCACAGGTTACCTGTTCTGGTGTTCCTCTGGGCGCCATGGCGCTGACTGCCAACAGCCAATAGTAGACTCTCTCCGTGTAGATCAGCAAATCAGTCACAGTCCTGGAGGATCATGTTGCATTTTCTTATGAATGATATTTTCTGTGTAGTAGTTAACTTACTGTACCTGTATAGAACTGAATTAGTAGTTCAATACATTCACACTAATCTGCTACTCTAATGAATGAATGAATTAGTAGTTCAATGTATTTTAACAAGATGTTACCAGCAGGTTGGTACATTCACACTAATCTGCTACTCTAATGGAAAGCTGTGGACACCTCCATCTACAAGGAATGTCTTGTTGTTTTTTACCAGTGGCTGAGAAATTAAAATAATATTTTTATGATTACTGAAATGGCCAACAGTAACTTTATTTTAGTGGTTGTATTTTTTAAGTTTACTGCATTATGTGAGATCAACCTTTAACTACGTTTTAAAAGTTTAGTTACACAAGAAGCAGAGATGTGCAAATCAAATGTAATAACTCATCACGAGCGAGCTCATTTGAAAAAAATTCAAAAACACTTGTGAGTTGGTCATCTGCAAACGATTAGCTAGCCAGAGATGTAAAGCGTGACCCTTACTAAAGGAGGAACACCACGTTAGGCCTGCTGCTGTTAATCAGCTTCTGTCAGGATCTTTCTGCTCCTCCTTAATCACCTGACTTAGAAGCACCAGGTCGTTAGGCTGATTGTTTCATGTCTGCTTATTGACACACAATTCATTGAACCATAAACGCACCTTTTCAAGTAATTACTGCTGTATTACAAGAGCAATACAAAACAAAAACCAAACAGTGACTTGGCCATACAATACCTCAATCTGCAAGTCAGCACATGGCATGGTAAGTGGAATGGGTTAAAGGACGACTTCCTTCCTTCTTTTGCGTTTAGTTGTCTGAATGATTTGATAATAATAGTATGACGTCATCATGGCAACTTAAAACTCCCAAGTTGATAATTCAATCTGTTGAGAAGTTAGTGAAAAGTTGGTTTAAAAAAACAACAGACTTTTTTGTCAGATAAATTAATAGGCATACGTTCTACTAAAGGCCAAACTATTGTGATGGAATATTTGTAACTGCACAACAATCTATAGAATTTGGAAAGCACAAAACAACACATTTTAACGTTAAAAACGTGATTTACACTGGAGGGGGTCTTTCAGTTGTTCCGTGTAAAGAGTTGAACTCTTGCCAGACACTTCTGAACCAGTCTGCCAGCAGGCTGTGTTCAGCCTTGTAGCTACATGCTAACCTGAGAGATAGGGTTAAAACATCAGGTTTAGTGTTCAGCCTTGTAGCTAGATGCTAACCTGAGGGAGGGTTAAAACATCAGGTTTAGTGTTCAGCCTCGTAGCTACATGCTAACCTGAGAGAGGGTTTAAACATCAGGTTTAGTGTTCAGCCTCGTAGCTACATGCTAACCTGAGAGAGGGTTAAAACATCAAGTTTAGTGTTCAGCCTCGTAGCTACATGTTAACCTGAGAGAGGGTTTAAACATCAGGCTTAGTGTTCAGCCTCGTAGCTACATGCTAACCTGAGAGAGGGTTAAAACATCAGGTTTAGTGTTCAGCCTCGTAGCTACATGCTAACCTGAGAGATAGGGTTAAAACATCAGGTTTAGAGTTCAGCCTCGTAGCTACATGCTAACCTGAGAGAGGGTTAAAACATCAGGTTTAGTGTTCAGCTTCGTAGCTACATGCTAACCTGAGAGAGGGTTAAAACATCAGGTTTAGTGTTCAGCCTGTGTAGCTACATGCTAACCTGAGAGAGGGTTTAAACATCAGGTTTAGTGTTCAGCCTCGTAGCTACATGCTAGCCTGAGAGATAGGGTTAAAACATCAGGTTTAGTGTTCAGCCTCGTAGCTACATGCTAACCTGAGAGAGGGTTTAAACATCAGGTTTAGTGTTCAGCCTCGTAGCTACATGCTAACCTGAGAGAGGGTTAAAACATTAAGTTTAGTTTTCAGCCTCGTAGCTACATGTTAACCTGAGAGAGGGTTTAAACATCAGGCTTAGTGTTCAGCCTCGTAGCTACATGCTAACCTGAGAGAGGGTTAAAACATCAGGTTTAGTGTTCAGCCTCGTAGCTACATGCTAACCTGAGAGAGGGTTAAAACATCAGGTTTAGTGTTCAGCCTTGTAGCTACATGCTAACCTGAGAGATAGGGTTAAAACATCAGGTTTAGTGTTCAGCCTTGTAGCTACATGCTAACCTGAGAGAGGGTTAAAACATCAGGTTTAGTGTTCAGCCTTGTAGCTACATGCTAACCTGAGAGAGGGTTGAAACATCAGGTTTAGTGTTCAGCCTTGTAGCTACATGCTAATCCGACATGAGGGAAGGGGAAACTGTCAGCTGTGGATTGAGGTTTTTTTTAGTGCACACATTGAGTAATTATGGAAAAACGTGAGACAGGTTGTCTAAAGAGAAGCACAGGCAGGTACCGACATAAACATTCCAAACAGTAGTAGCAGAACCTTGAGTGTTCCCTTCCTCAGAGGCGTGCGTCATGGAAGGAAGCAAAAAATCAAGTAATTTCTATGACAGGTCAAAGGTGAGAGATCAGATGTTACTGTTCTGGTGCTACTCTATGTAATTTAGACGGACATGTATTTATCATGCATTTGTACTTTTTTCTTTACTTTGTTTTGTTCAATGTTTCATTTTGTGCCATGTTCAACAGGGCACTGCTGCAAGAGACATAGTCTCAGTCAGTTGACCCTTTGCCAATTAGTCTAAGTTTATCCCATCTCCCTCTGTCTGTGATGGGAGCCACCCTGCATTTTCACTGTAGATGAGATCTCTCTCTGTATGGCTGTGCTGCAGATGAGATCTCTCTCTGTATGGCTGTGCTGCAGATGAGATCTCTCTCTGTATGGCCGTGCTGCAGATGAGATCTCTCTCTGTATGGCTGTGCTGCAGATGAGATCTCTCTCTGTATGGCTGTGCTGCAGATGAGATCTCTCTCTGTATGGCCGTGCTGCAGATGAGATCTCTCTCTGTATGGCTGTGCTGCAGATGAGATCTTTCTCTGTATGGCTGTGCTGCAGATCAGATCTCTCTCTGAATGGCTGTGCTGCAGATCAGATCTCTCTCTGTATGGCTGTGCTGCAGATCAGATCTCTCTCTGAATGGCTGTGCTGCAGATCAGATCTCTCTCTGTATGGCTGTGCTGCAGATCAGATCTCTTGTATGGCTGTGCTGCAGATCAGATCTCTCTGTATGGCTGTGCTGCAGATCAGATCTCTCTCTGTATGGCTGTGCTGCAGATGAGATCTCTCTCTGTATGGCTGTGCTGCAGATCAGATCTCTCTCTGTATGGCTGTGCTGCAGATGAGATCTCTCTCTGTATGGCTGTGCTGCAGATCAGATCTCTCTGTATAGCTGTGCTGCAGATCAGATCGCTCTCTGTATGGCTGTGTTGCAAATGAGCCTGGTCATGTTCTGAGAGGATGAGAGTGGCATCCCTACAGACTTACAGGCCAATAGGATTAACAAAATACAGTTTGTAGTTTTACAGTTTATTTGCTTTGACAATTCAATTTGAAATATTTGACTGAATGTTGTTCTTTGATGGTAGGTTAATGTAGTAGTTGTGTTTGCTGTGCTGTCTATGAAGAGTGTTGTGTCTGGTTCCCGGAGTGAGAACATGTTGGACCAGTAAATGAAGACCTCTGATCCTTCTGTGGATGTTTGTCCCTTCCTGTCCATCCTCTCCGACACAGTGTCCCCAAGTCCCTCTACCCCTCTACCTCTTTTTAGTCCCCCCATCTCTCTCTACCTCTACCTCTCATTCAGTGTCTCTACCTCTCCTTCAGTCCCCCCATCTCTCTCTCTTTCAGCCCCCCCCGTATCTCTCCTCAGCCCCCCCGTATCTCTCCCTCGTTCCTTCCCCCCCCCCCCCTGTATCTCTCCCTCGTTCCTTCTCTCCCCCCCCCCTGTATCTCTCCCCCCCCCGTATCTCTCCCTCGTTCCTTCTCTCTCCCCTTGGTCTTTACTGGCGTCCCTGTTGAGAAAGCTGTCAAAGTCTCAGGCTGGACCAGCTACCAAAACAACCCCTGAGGGCTGGAGGTCGAAAGGGACAAGCTTTGTGGTCATGGTCAGGGTTGAAGAGTGCTGACGTCAGCAGTGGATCAGAACAGCTGTGTTTAGACCAACACAGTCTCCAGCTGAAGATCAAACTAATGATGGTCTGAATCTCAGAGGATTTCAAACACTGTCTGTGTGGAGGAGAATACAGTCCTATTGTAATAGATCAGTTCCTCCCTCTCAGCAGAGACCAGGTGTGTAAGGGAGCTCACCTCTGCTTTAGGGACTAGTGTCTCCTCAGCCAGACCAGACTAAACAGCTTTAAACATGTACTGCATGTCTTTTTAAAACAACATATCTCAGTCAACACACTACAAGAACCTCCAAATAAAAGCAAACAGCATGTTCTTATATACTTGCCGTTTCCTGTCCCACCATGTTAAGGAAACAGCAACCCTTTAGTTGCAAAACTAAACTTTGTTCAAATTTTGGAATTTTCATATACCATGTTCTGTACGTCACAGGCAAACCATCAGTCATGGAGATAACATCATAAACCTGGCCAGCGTTTAGTCATGGAGATAACATCAGTGCTGAAGAGTATTTAAACCTGGCCAGCGTTCAGTCACTGTAACCATTCCATTACCCTGTGTCCCAGTTCCCAGGTCTGCACTGCAACTAACTAGCTCAGTCTGAAGGACAGGGTTTTGTGTGAAACCTGTATGGAGGGTGAGACAGGCTGGGCTTTGTGTGAAACCTGTATGGAGGGTGAGACAGGCTAGGCTTTGTGTGAAACCTGTATGGAGGGTGAGACAGGCTGGGCTTTGTGTGATATGTGTCTGGAGAGTGAGACAGGCTGGAGGGTGAGACAGGCTGGGCTTTGTGTGAAACCTGGATGGAGGGTGAGACAGGCTAGGCTTTGTGTGAAACCTGTATGAAGGGTGAGACAGGCTGGGCTTTGTGTGAAACCTGTATGGAGGGTGAGACAGGCTGGGCTTTGTGTGATATGTGTCTGGAGAGTGAGACAGGCTGGAGGGTGAGACAGGCTGGGCTTTGTGTGAAACCTGTATGGAGGGTGAGACAGGCTGGGCTTTGTGTGAAACCTGTATGGAGGGTGAGACAGGCTGGGCTTTGTGTGAAACCTGTATGGAAGGTGAGACAGGCTAGGCTTTGTGTGAAACCTGTAAGGAGGGTGAGACAGGCTTGGCTTTGTGTGATATGTGTCTGGAGAGTGAGACAGGCTGGAGGGTGAGACAGGCTGGCTCTTTAATCCGTGTTATCGGCACACAAGTCTTCTTGTTTTCATTTTGTCTCGTCAGCAAGAACACCAAGTGACATCCCTAGTCTGGAACAAACGAGAACTCGAAACATTAAACAAGTCATGAAGAAGGAGGTAAAGACAGGAGAGAGAAATAGGTAAGAGAGACAGTAGGAGAGGGGAGGAAGAGAGAAAAAGGGAGAGTGAAGGCAATAGAGAGACAGAAGGAGAGGGGAGGAAGAGAGAAAAAGGGAGAGTGAAGGCCATAGAGAGACAGAAGGAGAGGGGAGGAAGAGAGAAAAAGGGAGAGTGAAGGCCATGAGAGACAGGAGAGGGGAGGAAGAGAGAAAGGGAGAGTGAAGGCCATAGAGAGACAGAAGGAGAGGGGAGGAAGAGAGAAAAAGGAGAGAAAGACAGAAAGGAGAGGGGGAGGAAGAGAGAAAAAGGGAGAGAGACCATAGAGAGACAGGGAGAGGGGGAGGAAGAGAGAGAAAAGGGAGAGTGAAGGCCATAGAGAGACAGAAGGAGAGGGGAGGAAGAGAGAAAAAGGGAGAGTGAAGGCCATAGAGAGACAGAAGGAGAGGGGAGGAAGAGAGAAAAAGGGAGAGTGAAGGCCATAGAGAGACAGAAGGAGAGGGGAGGAAGAGAGAAAAAGGGAGAGTGAAGGCCATAGAGAGACAGGAGAGGGGAGGAAGAGAGAAAAAGGGAGAGTGAAGGCCATAGAGAGACAGAAGGAGAGGGGAGGAAGAGAGAAAAAGGGAGAGTGAAGGCCATAGAGAGACAGAAGGAGAGGGAGGAAGAGAGAAAAAGGGAGAGTGAAGAGAGAGACAGAAGGAGAGGGGAGGAAGAGAGAAAAAGGGAGAGGAAGTGAGAACCAATAGAGAGACAGAAGGGAGAGGAAACCTAGAGAAGAGAGAAAGAGAGAAAAGGAGAGTGAAGGCCATAGAGAGACAGAAGGAGAGGGGAGGAAGAGAGAAAAAGGGAGAGTGAAGGCCATAGAGAGACAGAAGGAGAGGGGAGGAAGAGAGAAAAAGGGAGAGAGAAGGCCATAGAGAGACAGAAGGAGAGAGGAGGAAGAGAGAAAAAGGGAGAGTGAAGGCTATAGAGAGACAGAAGGAGAGGGGAGGAAGAGAGAAAAAGGGAGAGTGAAGGCCATAGAGAGACAGAAGGAGAGGGGAGGAAGAGAGAAAAAGTGAGAGAAGGCTAGAGAGACAGAAGGAGAGGGGAGGAAGAGAGAAAAAGGGAGAGTGAAGGCCAGAGAGACAGGAGAGGAGGAAAAAGGGAGAGTGAAGGCCATAGAGAGACAGAAGGAGAGGGGAGGAAGAGAGAAAAAGGGAGAGTGAAGGCCATAGAGAGACAGAAGGAGAGAGAGAGAGAGAGAGAGAAGTGACCATGACAGAAGGCCCTGCCACAGAGCCACCAGGTAGTTACACCTAATATATATACATATATATTATATACAGAATATACAATAGTTTATATAGTTGCATAACAGTGTCACAGACACCTAATATATATATACAGAATATATAGTTTATATAGTTACATAACGGTGCCACAGTGGGCAGAGGGACACAATGTAGTTACGTAACAGTTACAAAACGGTTTATATATATTACAGTATTGTGTAGTTTCTGCCCTGTGATAGACTGGCGACCTGTCCAGGATGTACCCCGCCTCTCGCCCTGTGTCGGCTGGGATAGGCTCCAGCCCCCCCGCGACCCTGCGTAGGATAAGCCGTATAGCTAATGGATGGATGGATGGATGTGTAGTTTCTGTCGCAGAAATAATGAAAGGAATCTTTTCCAGTCATAATTTGTGTTCAATATATTTTTAATTTTATATCATTTCGCAAATCGTTTCGCAAATCCAGTGAATCATATGGAATAGTGAGTCGAGTGTGTCGTTACATCCCTAGGTGCTGGACACTATTTGCTCCTGGATAGGAGGGAAATAGGAAGGTAAAGGGTGATCTGGGTAGTTCCAATAGTCAGGATGCAACAAAACAGAATGAATAGAATGTATTATCACTGACAGGGCTTATTTCCCATAGTAACAATGTGCATGCTAAATGAAGCTGTAAGTCGTGTTGTACAGTAGATGCAGAATGCATAGTCTGTTGATTCCACCAGAACACACAGAGCCTTAAGAGTTAGAGAATAGAACATTCCAGGACTGGGCATGTTTTTAATTAAAGGTGCAGTATGTAAGTTTATCCCCTCTCCAGAGCCTCACCACCAGGGCTGGTATATAACCTAACCCTACCCCTCTCCAGAGCCTCACCACCAGGGCTGGTATATAACCTAACCCTACCCCTCTCCAGAGCCTCACCACCAGGGCTGGTATATAACCTAACCCTACCCCTCTCCAGAGCCTCACCACCAGGGCTGGTATATATTTTGCCTTCTACGTAGAGTCGCTTTTATACGGTGTCCTATTTAAAGAACAACTTAATAGCTACTATTTTAATATCATGCAATACAATATAACACACAACATCATGTTTCTAAAGTCTTAATGTCTTTACATACCGGGGGAACATTTGTGACGGTTCCTTTCACACAGGACACAAAGTCTTGTCCGCAAAAAAGCAGAATAAATTTTTTTAGAAACAAGTTCAATTTTTATAAGGCAAATAAAAACATAACTATTTACAATCAAGTTAGTTCTGATGTGTTAAATTTGCATTTGCATTTTTCTGTCGTTTATTTGTTGTGTGCGTAAAGACCTTCATAGATACCAGCAGCTTGACCTGATTCTCACTGCAGGAGATACCAGCAGCTTGCCTGATTCTCACAGCAGGAGATACCATCAGCTTGGTCTGATTCTCACTGCAGGAGATACCAGCAGTTTGCCTGATTCTCACTGCAGGATTAATAGATACCAGCAGCTTGGCCTGATTCTCATTGCAGGACCAATAGAAACCAGCAGCTTGGTCTGATTCTCACTGCAGGAGATACCAGCAGCTTGGCCTGATTCTCACTGCAGGAGATACCAGCAGCTTGACCTGATTCTCACTCCAGGAGATACCAGCAGCTTGACCTGATTCTCACTCCAGGAGATACCAGCAGCTTGACCTGCTTCTCACAGCAGGAGATACCAGCAGCTTGGCCCGATTCTCACTGCAGGACTAATAGATACCAGCAGCTTGACGTGATTCTCACAGCAGGAGATACCAGCAGCTTGACCTGATTCTCACTGCAGGATTAATAGATACCAGCAGCTTGACCTGATTCTCACTGCGGGAGATACCAGCAGCTTGACCTGATTCTCACTGCAGGATTAATAGATACCAGCAGCTTGGTCTGACTCTCACTGCAGGAGATACCATCAGTTTGACCTGATTCTCACAGCAGGAGATACCATCAGCTTGGTCTGATTCTCACAGCAGGAGATACCAGCAGATTGGCCTGATTCTCACTGCAGGACTAATAGATACCAGCAGGTTGACCTGATTCTCACTGCAGGAGATACCAGCAGCTTGACATAATTCTCACTGCAGGATTAATAGATACCAGCAGTTTGGTCTGATTCTCACTGCATGATTAATAGATACCAGCAGCTTGACCTGATTCTCACTGCAGGAGTTACCAGCATCTTGGTCTGATTCTCACTGCAGGAGATACCAGCAGCTTGACCTGATTCTCACAGCAGGAGATACCAGCAGCTTGACCTTATTCTCACTGCAGGATTAATAGATACCAGCAGCTTGGCCTGATTCTCACTGCAGGACTAGTAGATACCATCAACTTGGTCTGATTCTCACTGCAGGAGATACCAGCAGCTTGGTCTGATTCTCACTGCAGGACTAATAGCAACTTCACACTACATGATTTCAGCTAAATTTTCCGCTTGCCAACAAGTTTTTTTTAAATCACTGACATATACAAATAAAAAAGAACAATGAAATACCTAAAACGTGCAGAGATGTACGTGCCTGTACTCCAGCTGCAGGTCCAAAGGGCCCTGACAGAAACACAAACCCACTGGTTAGATAATCAGAGTCCATGAGCGCCGCACAGCAGGGACTCCCTAATCACACAGAAAGGGATAACAGTTTGATTTCAACTTGTTTGTTGGGACAGCTTGGAAGATCTTATTTGGTAATGAACAAAATAAGATTTGTTTGGACAGCTTAATATAAACTAAAATAACAAACACAGAGAAAGAAACTCAAAGAAAGAGAGAGAGAGAGAGAGAGAGAGTAGCAGAAAGAGAGTGAGATAGAGAGAGTAGCAGAAAAAGATTGAGATAGCGAGAGAGAGATAGAGTGAGGTTTCACCTCTTTCCCTACATGTAATTTCTCAAAGCTGTTCAGTTCTTGAGAACCTCTTCATCTCACTGGCCTAATCAGCCTCACTTTAATCTCACTGGCCTAATCAGCCTCACTTTAACCTCACTGGCCTAATCAGCCTCACTTTAACCTCACTGGCCTAATCAGCCTCACTTTAATCTCACTGGCCTAATCAGCCTCACTTTAATCTCACTGGCCTAATCAGCCTCACTTTAATCTCACTTGCCTAATCAGCCTCACTTTAACCTCACTGGCCTAATCAGCCTCACTTTAATCTCACTGGCCTAATCAGCCTCACTTTAATCTCACTGGCCTAATCAGCCTCACTTTAATCTCACTGGCCTAATCAGCCTCACTTTAACCTCACTGGCCTAATCAGCCTCACTTTAATCGAATCCACAATCACACCCTCACTCAAATATTTTTAACAGTAGCCCACCCTCAGAATAAGGAAATGCTGTATGGACCTGAGGTGTTCAGTTGTATTCTGTAAACTCTACAGATGTTCCAGTTTGTATAATAGGACTTACTGTGGGGTCAGTGAGGTAGTACTTTAAGAACTTGATTCTAGGAAAGAGGATGTCTGTAACCCTAACCCAATGTCTGCTACATAGTACTGGCCTAACCCTAACCCTAACCCAATGTCTGCTACATAGTACTGGCCTAACCCAATGTCTTCTACATAGTACTGGCCTAACCCTCACCAGCCACTCTGAACCCAGCAGCTCCTCTCTCTGGCAGGCTCTCTTGTGTGGTAGCATTCATATGTTTGTAGTTTTTACACATGCACCTTTATGAAGTCCTTTAATATAAGAGGTAGCCATAGACCTTTGTGTAATATAAGAGGTGGCCATAGACCTTTGTGTAATATAAGAGGTGGCCATAGAC
Source organism: Galaxias olidus (assembly GCA_026901105.3). Lineage (NCBI taxonomy): Eukaryota > Metazoa > Chordata > Actinopteri > Galaxiiformes > Galaxiidae > Galaxias > Galaxias olidus. The sequence continues at coordinate 32,689 of JAPMUY010007343.1, read as the reverse complement.
CTTTGTGTAATATAAGAGGTAGCCATAGACCTTTGTGTAATATAAGAGGTGGCCATAGACCTTTGTGTAATATAAGAGGTGGCCATAGACCTTTGTGTAATATAAGAGGTGGCCATAGACCTTTGTGTAATATAAGAAGTGGCCATAGACCTTTGTGTTTGAGGGCAGTTTTAATTCTGATTGACAGGCTTCGCGGCACATCATTGGTGCTTTCTCAGTTTTCTCTAAATGATGATGTACTGTGTTTTTCTATCGACACAGACATCGGTACTTGCTCTGTGGTATACTGCTCATCAAGACAACCCTCACCCACTATTGCACTGGGACACAGTTCTGCAGGAAGAGTCACACTCTTCTGGTGGACAGCCGAACTGCATCATATTTACTGCCAGTACTTTTCTTCATTTTGGGGTCTACTCAGGAAGACTGTTGCTGTCCATGAAAAGGTACAGAACGTTCTCTTCTAAACTTGTTTTGAGGCCACGCCTCATTTTTACTGGGATGAAACATGCTGTCCCACACTGTAATGCAAAACAGAATGGCTGAGCAATGCTGAACTATAGCTTAATTCTAAACAGACCCTTGATGAACAGGCATAGGGGAGAATATGGTGACTCACACATGATCATTAAAGAGAAGGAGAAAGTCAGAAACAATGCCAGACAGCCTCATTTGACACTTCTCATTTGATTGATCATTTGAAGAAAATACATTCAGAATTTTAATCGGTTGTTATTCACTTAATATTCTAAAATTAAGAAAACTGTGTGTGTGTGTGTTGGGGGGGGTACAGTAACTATTTATGCTGGGGGGGGTATGTACAGTAACTAGTAACTATTTACATATGAATGCTGGGGGGTATGTACAGTAACTATTTACATATGAATGCTGGGGGGGGGTATGTACAGTAACTAGTAACTATTTACATATGAATGCTGGGGGGTATGTACAGTAACTATTTACATATGAATGCTGGGGGGGGGGGGGGGGGGTGTACAGTAACTATTTACATATGAATGCTGGGGGGGTATGTACAGTAACTATTTACATATGGATCCTGGGGGTATGTACAGTAACTAGTTACATATGAATGCTGGGGGGTATGTACAGTAACTATTTACATATGGATGCTGGGGGGGGTATGTACAGTAACTATTTACATATGGATCCTGGGGGTATGTACAGTAACTAGTTACATATGAATGCTGGGGGGTATGTACAGTAACTATTTACATATGGATGCTGGGGGGGGTATGTACAGTAACTATTTACATATGGATGCTGAGGGGGGGTGTGTACAGTAACTAGTTACATATGGATGCTGGGGGGGTATGTACAGTAACTATTTACATATGGATGCTGAGGGGTATGTACAGTAACTATTTACATATGTATGCTGGGGGGGAATGTACAGTAACTATTTACATATGGATGCTGAGGGGGGACTAATTACAGTAACTAGTTACATATGGATGCTGGGGGGGAATGTACAGTAACTATTTACATATGGATGCAGAGGGGGGACTAATTACAGTAACTAGTTACATATGGATGCTGGGGGGGTATGTACAGTAACTATTTACATATGGATGCAGAGGGGGGACTAATTACAGTAACTAGTTACATATGTATGCTGGGGGGAATGTACAGTAACTATTTACATATGGATGCTGAGGGGGGACTAATTACAGTAACTAGTTACATATGGATGCTGGGGGGGAATGTACAGTAACTATTTACATATGGATGCAGAGGGGGACTAATTACAGTAACTAGTTACATATGGATGCTGGGGGGTATGTACAGTAACTATTTACATATGGATGCAGAGGGGGACTAATTACAGTAACTAGTTACATATGGATGCTGGGGGTGTATGTACAGTAACTATTTACATATGGATGCAGAGGGGGAACTAATTACAGTAACTATTTACATATGGATGCAGAGGGGGGACTAATTACAGTAACTAGTTACATGTCTCTGGGATCAGATGTTCAGAGAAAGCATGAAGTTATCGGACGTCTCCTTCACGTCACTTTTAAACTGGATGAACCTTTAACCAATTAAACAAAATTACACACACACACTGCCAGGGGGCAGAGGAGTTTTTGTAATAAATGAACTGAATTTTGTTGCTGTCCACCTAGACACCTTGACGGAACTATTTGTTCTGAAAGTGTTGTGACAGCCTGAGGCCACCAGGTGGCAGCATTATCCTGACTCCTGAGTCTCAGACGGGCATGCATTGTGATTATGTGAAGTGTGCACAAGCCATTATTATGGATTCCACTGCTTTTTGGAAAGACACGCTCTCAAGCGCAAGGAGACCTGAAATCCAACAATCGTAATTAGATTTGTGAACAGGAAATGTAACATTGATCTGTTGAGACAAGGACGAAAGCTAAACGGATCCAATGTGTTTTTCAATGATTGTCTTACCAAGAAAAATGCTGACAACGCCTGGCAGGCTCGCATTCTAAGATCCAGTCAACGTGGACCAGAAACTGTAAGGCGTACATTAAGCTGAATGGTCCACCTGAAGAGTCTAAGGTGTTGCTTATCAAGGACGTAAAAGACATGGAACAATACCAACGAGTATAAAACTTTGTACCTGAAGTTAGAAAGCTGCTACCAATCTGACCTAACATGGACGTTAAGGACCAGAGGATCTGTAAACGGACACGACATAGAAGATTTTCCTTTTAGTAGTGTAGATGAAGACTTTGTCAATATTAATGGAAATCATGGGGGACAAAATGCCTATAGATTTTTTAATAATTATGAAAGTTGGAATTACAATTTATTTTAAGTGTAGTTGAACATATTTTATGAATATGAACAGTACATTGATCCTGAAACAAATTTCTTTAACAATATCACTTTACTTTATATGGATGAACAGTTTAACGTTAAAATAATAATGACTCATTCACTTTAATATTAGAAGTCTCTATGCAAATTTCACAAAAAAATCACAATCAGAAAATACTTGGGACAGTTGAAGAAACAGTTGAATACCCTTGCTGTATCTGACACTTGGCTTAATGTTGATAAAGGTGTGGATCTATTATTGGATGGTTAAATATGATCTGAACTACACAGACAGTGTCAGATAGGTGGGGGTGTGGCCTATATGTAGACAGACAGGGCCAGATAGGTGGGGGTGTGGCCTATATGTAGACAGACGGGGCCAGATAGGTGGGGGTGTGGCCTATATGTACACAGACAGGGCCAGAAAGGGAGGGGTGTGGCCTATATGTAGACAGACAGGGCCAGAAAGGGAGGGGTGTGGCCTATATGTAGACAGACGGGGCCAGATAGGGAGGGGTGTGGCCTATATGTAGACAGACAGGGCCAGAAAGGGAGGGGTGTGGCCTATATGTAGACAGACAGGGCCAGATAAGTGGGGGTGTGGCCTATATGTAGACAGACAGGGCCAGAAAGGTGGGGGTGTGGCCTATATGTAGACAGACGGGGCCAGATAGGTGGGGGTGTGGCCTATATGTAGACAGACAGGGCCAGAAAGGGAGGGGTGTGGCCTATATGTAGACAGACAGGGCCAGATAGGTGGGGATACACTGGACCTTCCTGTACAAAAGGAAAGGAGATAACAACATAAGCCATTGCATAATTACGCAGCGCAGTGTAAGTGCAGTCGTATTGCATAATTACGCAGCGCAGTGTAAGTGCAGTCGTATTGCATAATTACGCAGGGCAGTGTAAGTGCAGTCGTATTGCATAATTACGCAGCGCAGTGTAAGAGCAGTCGCATTGTATAATTACGCAGCGCAGTGTAAGTGCAGTCGTACTGCATAATTACATAGCACAGTGTAAGAGCAGTCGAATTGCATAATTACGCAGCGCAGTGTAAGAGCAGTCGTACTGCATAATTACGCAGCGCAGTGTACGTGCAGTCGTATTGCATAATTACGCAGCGCAGTGTAAGTGCAGTCGTATTATGGTTGTTACCAGCCAATAGAAATTGGCAGGCAAGTTCTGCCCTCCGTGCCCCTCTGTTTATTGGTTGTTATTAGCCAATGGGAACTGGCATGCATTTCCTGCCTCCGTTGCTTAGCCAATGGGAAAAGATATAATTGTTGCTTGTACAGTGCATCCGGAAAGTATTCATACCCCTTCACTTTTTCCACATTTTATTATGTTACAGCCAAATTCCAAAATGGATTAAATAAAAATAAAAATCTCAACAATCTACACACAATACCGCATAATGACAAAGTGAAAAAAGTTTTTTTGAGTTTTTTGCAAATGTCTTAAAAATCAAAAAATAATATCACATGTACATAAGTATTCACACCCTTTACTGAACACTTTGTTGAAGCACCTTTGGAAGCAATTACAGCCTCAAGTCTTCTTGAGTATGATGCTACAAGCTTGGCACACCTATTTTGGGGCAGTTTCTCCCATTCTTCTTTGCAGATCGTCTCAAGCTCCATCAGGTTGGATGGGGAGCGTCGGTGCACAGCCATTTTCAGATCTGTCCAAAGATGTTCAATCGGGTTCAAGTCTGGGCTCTGGCTGGGCCACTCAAGGACATTCACAGACTTGTCCCGAAGCCACTCCTTTGTTATCTTGGCTGTGTGCTTAGGGTCGTTGTCCTGTTGGAAGGTGAACCTTCGCCCCAGTCTGAGGTCCAGAGCGCTCTGGAGCAGGTTTTCATCAAGGATCTCTCTGTACATTGCCGCATTCATCTTTCCCTTGATCCTGACTAGTTTCCCAGTTCCTGCCGCTGAAAAACACCCCCACAGCATGATGCTGCCACCACCATGCTTCACTGTAGGGATGGTATTGGCCAGGTGATGAGCAGTGCCTGGTTTCCTCCAGACATGACGCTTGGCATTCAGGTCAAAGAGCTCAATCTTGGTTTCATCAGACCAGAGAATTTTGTTTCTCATGGTCAGAGTCATTTAGGTGTCTTTTGGCAAACTCCATGCGGGCTGTCATGTGCCTTTTACTGAGGAGTGGCTTCCGTCTGGCCACTCTACCATAAAGGCCTGATTGGTGGAGTGCTGCAGAGACGGTTGTCCTTCTGGAAGGTTCTCCCATCTCCACAGAGGAACACTGGAGCTCTGTCAGAGTGACCACCGGGTTCTTGCTCACCTCCCTGACCAAGGCCCTTCTCCCCCAATTGCTCAGTTTGGCCGGGCAGCCAGCTCTAGGAAGAGTCCTGGTGGTTCCAAACTTCTTCCATTTGCGAATGATGGAGACCACTGTGCTCGTTGGGACCTGCAATGCTGCAGAAATTATTTTGTACCCTTCACCAGATCTGTGCCTCGATACAATCCTGTCTCGGAGGTCTACAGACAATTCCTTGGACTTCATAACTTGGTTTGTGCTCTGACATGCACTGTCAACTGTGGGACCTTATATAAACAGGTGTGTGCCTTTCCAAATCATGTCCAATCAATTGAATTTACTACAGGTGGACTCCAATCAAGTTGTAGAAACATCTCAAGGATGATCAGTGGAAACGGGATGGCCCTGAGCTAAATTCTGAGTGTCACAGCAAAGGGTGTGAATACTTATGTACATGTGATATTTTAGTTATTTATGTTTAATACATTTGCAAAAAGTTCTAAAAAACCTTTTTCACTTTGTCATTATGCGGTATTGTATGTAGAATGTTGAGAATTTTTTTTTATTTCATCCATTTTGGAATTAGGCTGTAACATAATAAAATGTGGAAAAGGTGAAGGGGTATGAATACTTTCCGGATGCACTGTAGTTTAACCATGGCTTCCTTAATAAGTAAGCTAGCTAACTAGCTTGCTTAAATAAAAACTAGCATTAGCTAACGTTAGTAATAGGCTACAATACACTAGGCTATTAAAGTTAACTCGAATGCTATTATTAACGCTCCCGACTTCAATAAAAACAATAACAAATAATAATCTACAAAACCAGCGTGAGCTTTTCTGAAATAACATTATCTGACTATATAAATAAAAAATACGCCAAAGCTCCGTTTTCCTTAACGTTATAGGCCGATCTGAACGATTTAAATTAAATGACAGATGTTCGTTGAAAGCTAAATTGTTGCATTGGCTAATGAAATGTAATATTGCAAAGCCATTCATGTTAGATTATTCAGTGGGTTAACTTTCAAACAAATTCATTATTACCAAAACCTGATTTACGTGTTATTTGGTTGGTTACAGTCATTAAGTGATAGGCTACATTAATAAAAGGTAATTTTAATAATTCCCTAGTGCTGGTGCGCACCCCAAGATCACGGGCCCTAAATATTATGACCCTGACGCATATTCCAGTGTCGCGCTTCAAATACATGTTCCTTGTCCAATAAAGTGAAGCGTGAGAAAGCAAATTTACCCTTAAACTAATGGGTTTGGTCCCTCGGTCATCCGGAGGGAGCTCGGAGTAGAGCCGCTGATCCTTCGAGTCGAAAGGAGCCAGATGAGGTGGTACGGGCATCTGATCAGGATGACTCCTGGGCGCCTCCCGTTGGAGGTTTTCCGGGCACGCCCTATTGGTAGGAGACCCCCGGGGTAGACCCAGAACACGCTGGCGGGATTATATATCTCGTCTGGCCTGGGAACGCCTCGGGATCCTCCGGGAGGATCTGGAAAACGTTGCTGGGGATAGGGACGACTGGAATTCCCTGCTGAGCCTGCTGCCACCGCGACCCGGCCCCGGATGGATGGATATATGGAATGGGTTTGGAAAATCTTTATACTTTCTCGAATCAGATCACAAAGTACAACTCCATAGAGGACAATATGGCACAGTTCTGAAGGACATCAACAATATAGGTACTATACGCGTAGGTTACATGTTTAAGATCGCGTTAGCATTTATTTAACTTTACAAACTATTTCAATATTCGACATCCAGAGCTGTATTAACATATTGTGGCGTTATCATCTTAACTAGACAGCAAGTTTAGCAATACAGTAATTAAAGGAATTGGTTTCTCATTTGATGCCTACAGCGTTTATTGTTGCAACTCATAATGAAGTCTGCACCCAAAACAATAAAACTGATTAACTGTCTGTCCTCACTTGAACTGCAAACTAACGGGACATAATCAGGACCGATTGGAATTAAATAGGCCTATTAGCGTCACTTTTCAACAAATTAAAAAATAAATGTTTTAGGCATAAATCGATCAGATGGACAATGTAATGAATGCATTATCAAATATATCTGCTGGAGCCTAGTTATTCACAGTTGGTTTTCACATAGACCGTGCAAATGAGTGTTAGGCCTACAAGTCGTTTTTGTTGTTGTGAATTTAGGTATAAACGTTCAATTATCATATAAATAACCATATCTAGCCCTTCATCGATCTACGAAAAGTTTTTTAAAGTGTTTATTAGAAGAACTTTAGCCATGCCATTATAAAATGGGAATTCAGTTGTGCCCCTTACCACTTCTTTAATATTTGTCTTATCAAATTCCTCCTGCTCACTGATTAAAAAAAGGAAAGTTGGATAGTCGGAGAGAGAACCATTTACACTTTAATTCCCCGTTTTAGTAAAGTCAGTTACGTTATGTTCACTTTGTTAAATTAATACTGCATGTAATAATGTAATTAATACTGCAATAATAACGCATGGTCCAATAACTGCCCGGCGTATATTGCCTTTGGCGTTTATCTGTGTGGCTGTGCTTCAGGTCTGCAGCCTCCCCCTTCTCCAATATCTTGCCTGGGGACTTCTTCATCCTCACACAAAATCATTACATGGGGCCTAATCCTATGCACATTAAGTCAGTAAATTGAGAAACCACGTTAGCCAAATAAACAGCCCGGATTATTACATGCTTACGTTCTACATGCTAAAAGTTGTGGCGTGGCTGTCAACATGGTTTGCTCGCGTTTGAATGGTTAGCACAAGCAGTTTAACTGTAATATTAACAACCAAACCAGCAAGGTAGTATTCGAGTTAACGTCAATTGTGTATTGATGACTAACGTTAGCTAACGATAGTATTCGAGTTAACTTCAGAACGATAGTTTAATTTAATCTGGCCTACACTTGTATAGTTTTCGGCATTAGAGTTAACTTTAATAGTCCTATGATAGCGTTAATTACGAAGGAAGCCATGGCATGATTGCGTTCAAATAAAACATAACAATTACAACTTTTCTCATTGGCTAAAGGCCTGCCAGTTGTAGTTTGGCAAGTTACAACCACTAGACAGAAGGGCATTGGGGGGGGGGGGGGGGGGGGGGAATTTGCCAAGTAGGGACCCAGCCGCAGCAATACCTTATTCTCGCATCTCTTTTTCCGTGCGTGTAATTACGACCAGAAGCCACAAGGGAGCAGTAGTTTCCCTGCTGGGACATACACGGAGTGATTGTGTGAAGTATTCACAAGCCAGCCAAGTCTTAACCTCTTGCAGGAGCTCTTTGCCACAGCTGTAGTGCTCTTCACCTCGTACTGGAGCTCTTAGTAGGCTAGACAAACGTAACTACTCCAATGTAACCAACGACAGCACATTCAGGCAGCGGTGTAGAAAATCGCGCAGTGTAGCGTTTTGAAACAGTTTGAATCGACACAAATATAACGTTTTTGCTGGTCTGAGTCTTTTAAGTCGTTCAAGAGTATAACTTAGTTTCACAACATATAAGTGTTAATATCTATACAGCTCTTGCTAATTCACAGTTAGCTTCCAAATAGCGTAGGTTTTGTTTTTACTCGAAAAAATCCTTAACTTTAAGCGGTTCAATACAAAAATATGTTTTATTTAATATCAAACGATTGATGAATTAGTTTAAGCACATCTTTTTAAGCCACTGATATTCAATCTTTCCATATTTCTACCGCTATAACATCAGTTGTAATTTTAAAACTCACCACTGCGCAGTGGTAGACGCTGAACTTAGTTACAATTTGCCTTTTTTAGATCAAAACGGCCAGTCAAACATGGTGCGCCCCTAGCGTTTAAGCCAAATTTCCGGTCCCTTCCCATAATATTAAACGGTCAAACTTTGACTCATTTTCAAGACAACCCCTCTCGGGACCTGACCTTGAGCGACGGCTCCGATCGGTCATATATAAATTACCTAAAATGTGTTTCAAATACTTTACTTGTGTTGCTACTACCCCAAAAAGCATCCGTCGCTTGACAGCTTTTCACAGGACATAGAAAGAGGTCTCATTGAGGAGTGAGCCAAATATCAGATCAATCGCTTCGTGGAAATTAGAGATCCGCCCCCTCAAAGCATGTGATACATTTGATGCTTTGAAGTACTTCACTTGGGCCCGGACAGAGGTTAGAGCGATACCTTTCTCCACTATTTCATTTGGTTTGTGACGGGATAACAATATAGAAAGACATAATCTCAGTGTATGTGTTCATTGGTTTTTCATAATTTTGTTATGACCTAACAGCATTTCCGGGAAAACATTAACTGTTGTTATTTCAGTAGAAATTGAAATGATGCGTCTGTGCCTGTAGCAAGCATTACTACTAGCTTGCAAGCTAGTTGTTTTTAGTTTAGGTTCGAATTCAGTCGCGTTGATTGAAATACATAAAGCGAGACATTTCTTATGTTCTATGTATGGTTATGTCAGTCGGTTTGGCTACGATTACATAGGCCTATCGCCTAACACATTACATTTAAACTTTAGCTGTCGATTGGTTGTGAATGTAAGTGATGCATTGGGAACATTGTATCTGCCAAGCTAGTTGTTAAATTAATGTTGCGGGGTCATTTTAAGTATCAAGGTAATTCATTTGTTAAGACTATATTAATGTACCTAGCGGATTTGAAAAAAGTTTAATTTAAAATGCTTCTGCTAATAAAGAACTTAATGTGCATGAGAAGCGATCCTATCAATTGTCATGACAAAAGGTGGACCTTTCCTTTCATGTTCTGTTTATGTCTACTGAAGCCTTGGTTTCTTTAAAGATTGCGAGTGGCATGCATGCAGTATTTGTGACCACAGATGTTATTTAAGCATGCATGAAAAATTAGTGCGTTAAGAAAACAAGATGTATTTATTGGTCAATTTATTGTTTTGTTTAAGTTTGCAGAGCAGACTGCAGAAATGAGCAGATCAGCTAGCCTACTTCCAAAAGTCGTGTGGAATTAGATAGCTAAAAGATCCAGATCATTATCAGTATAAATTATAGAAGTTTGTTGGGCAGAGGGCTTTGACTTTTGCAAGATCGATTGGGCGAGAACTGTGGGGGGAGGCAGGGAAAACGATAGTAGCCTATTTCAACGAGAGAAAATGCCGTGTATTACCGCTTTATAAGTTAAATAAGCAGATATGTACAAATAATACAGAGCAATGATCTTGCAATGGGACCTACATTTTACTGAGATGTTTTGAAATGTGTTTTCGACCCGGTGATTATCTGGCACTGATTATGCGTGTACAAACGCAAATGCAAGCAGTACTTTGGTTCGGAGCCATAGAATTGTTGACTAGGGCCACGTCATAAAAAAGCTAAGTTGTTTGACACATTAGCGGTTTTCAGCATACACGTATTTAATATTTTAGCCTTAATTTAGGTAAACAACCATGTAACTGTAAAGGCAGTTAGTTTTTCAAAGTATCTGTAGCAACATATACATTATTTTTCCCTGACAAAGAAGTAAACTAATGTCAAAGTTGGCCATAGGAGGTTTGAGCTTTCTGAAGACACTGCTTGGCTACACCGAAGTATCGAACTCGGTAAAATTAAAAAACTTTTTTTGACACTAAAACTCACTTTTAGATCAATTGAAAATGTATGAATTTGTTTTTATTAATAAACGTTTAGTAAGTAACACGAATTTGGAGTATTCACTGTTTAATCACTTGATTTAAAAAAAAAAAAAAGAAAACACGTTTGTCCTGTCTACTCTTAGCCAGACAGCCGCACCACAGCACACTGAGAGAGCTGGGGTTTCACTCCAACCTCCTCCTGGTATAACAAAATACATGAGACTATTGAAATGTGTTTCATTTTGTTACAATCCCACTTAATGTTTGACTGGTCCCCGGGCGCCTGATGCAGGCACCATCACTGGAGACTAGCTCTAACTTTGTCACCATCAGACTATCTCTAACTTAGTCACCATCAGTGGAGACTATCTCTTGTTCAAGGATTTGCAAGCCTTGTAACAAACTTTTAACCTCTTCAGTACTTAGCCTACACTATCAGTTGTTAGCTTACACTATCAGTATAGCCTACACTATCAGTTGTTAGCTTACACTATCAGTTAGCCTACACTATAAGTTGTTAGCTTACACTATCAGTTAGCCTACACTAAAAGTTGCTAGCTTACACTATCAGTTGTTAGCCTACACTATCAGTGCTTAGCCTACATTATCAGTGCTTAGCCTACACTATAAGTTGTTAGCCTACCGTGCTTAGCCTACACTATCAGCGCATTCTACTTTGGTAAATGCCATTTTTATTTCTTAAATAGGTGACCTTTCAGCGCTCCAAAATAATACTTTCCTCTGATAACACAAAAAATTGCACACAATTGAAGCTAAATACATGTAAATTCCTCTACAGATAGATAAAGAATATGACTGAATCAACTCAATAAAAAAAATTTAAACTTAAAATATGCTATAACTTTTGATTTAATAAGCCTGTTTCAGTTCCAGCTGCACATTTTAATAAATAGGTTATATTTAGAATGATGAGTGGGGAGATAGAAAATAAGAACGCCTCCTTCCGTGATTCATGCCAGGAAGGTTTAATGTGTCAAATAGAAGTCCAAGGCTGGAATTACAAAACAGCCACACAGCGAGTAGCCATGTGGAGGCCCATGTGGAGGCCCATGTGGAGGACCATGTGGAGGACCATGTGCTGGCTGTGACACTCCCCCAGTGTCCTGCCCTGTGATGCTGCTGTTGTCACCACCTCACCGTGCCCGTGCAGCTGCCCCATGCAGCGGGACTCAGACAGACAGGCAGGCAGGCAGACAGACAGACAGACAGACAGACAGGCAGGCAGGCAGGCAGGCAGGCAGGCAGGCAGACAGACAGGCAGGCAGGCAGGCAGGCAGACAGGCAGGCAGGCAGACAGGCAGACAGACAGGCAGACAGACAGGCAGGCAGACAGGCAGGCAGGCAGGCAGGCAGGCAGGCAGGCAGACAGACAGACAGATTTTAGTATCACACTACATCGATCATATTATAGCTTCATATTGTCTTGGTTGAGTCCGCAGAAAAGAGCAATATTATCTTTATATATGGGTAGTATTAGGTGAGGTGGTTTAGTTGTAATTTGTAACAAATAAGACAAGACAAACCATAAACATTGGACCGAATATTAAAGGCAAACACACTTTATGCATTCAATATCTGTGTAAAAGGTCTAATTCAATTGGGCAACATTACCATTACCGGGATGAAAAGCTAAGGTTTTAACTAATAACTTTGACCCAGATTTGGATACGCACCAAACAAACTCATCCAGTAAAAAATATTTCAGGGAATCATTTTTATTATTACACATATTGTTATTAACATTATCAATAATATAACACAACGTTGGGTCTTCAGTTGTAAAAATGTTTATTGTATTTAAATTAATATAAAAAAAGTAAATCTTTATTTAGCGACAAGTGTGCGTGTACCTGTTCGATCTGTGCAGCCTAGTGTAAGGTGAAGTTAGGGACACGCGGTGGATGGACTGCACGGAGCTATTTGCTGACTACGGGCGAATGATGCTTTCCCCACGGCAAGCCCGGACTGACGTAACTCCGCCCCCAGAGAAATGGCCATGAGAATGACATGTCTTGCTGGGAGGGCGAAGTCACGTCTTACTCGCCGGGAAGGAAGAGGTGAGTAGGCTTTCGCAATATATGTGTGTGTGTGTGTGTGTGTGTGTGTATATATATATATATTTATATATATACACATACATATATATATATATATATATATATATATATATATATATATATATATATATATATATATATATATATATAACAGCATATATTTATTACGACTGATAAGATCTATTGGAATGATTGGTCCTGAATAAAATAGTATCTTAACAAACACGGAATGACTAAAATCATTGGGCATGTACTGATCGACACTTCCACTGGCCAATGGCACCAAGAGGCTGTTCAATGGCTTTCCAAAAACTAATACAACAACGGTAACTTTCAAATTTTTGTAAAGTTTTTATACCAGGTGTAAATAGTTAAATGGCCTGCCGTTAATGTTTGCAAGATTTTCCTTTTTGTGGTAACATCTAACTATCTACAAATTACTTACATGTTAAAGCTTGGAGACGCTTTGGGAGAGCCCTGAAGACAGGCATGTCTATTTTCTGGCGTGTGGAATTCTACTCTCTCTAATCGAATCCACAGGGGGGGGGGGGGGGGGGGGGTCTGGCCTAAAACTTTTTTTTTTTAAACAATACTTAAATTATTTCTAGTTATTGCATTGAAGTTGGTTATATGTCATGTTTTATTTATGTATTTTTGTAATAAGCCTATTTAGTCTCCTTCCATAATGCTAGCTGTATACCCCCTAATCAGTGGTTCCCAATTCAGTCTTCAAGGACCCCCAGCCGTGCCAGGAATTTGATCTTCCCTAGTGCCAGCACACCTGGTGCAATTAGTCAAGGCCCCACTGCATGAGACTAATTATACCAGGTGTGCTAGAAACTGGGAAGATTAAATACCTGGAATGGCTGGGGGTACTTGAGGACTGGATCGGGAACCACTGCGTCGATGACCAACACAAAGGTGCCTTAAGGCTCACTCCCTTTAAGCCAAGTAGCCTTGTCATTTTAAACAACATGTAGCAGGTGCTGTCAGCCTCTGTATCTGTTTCAAACAGTAGTGTAGGATGATCAATGTAAATAGTGATGCAAAGCACCTGGCTCTCTATATGTAGAAAGTAGGCCTACACATACCAACAATATTTATGTTGCCTGGTTACACCGCGTGTGAATAGGTTGCAGGGTTACACCGCGTATGTATATGTTGCCTGGTTACACCGCGCGTGAATAGGTTGCAGGGTTACACCGCGTATGTATATGTTGCCTGGTTACACCGCGTATGTACATGTTGCCTGGTTACACCGCGTGTGTACATGTTGCCTGGTTACACCGCGTGTGGACCTGTTGCCTGGTTACACCGCGTGTGGACCTGTTGCCTGGTTACACCGCGTGTGGATCTGTTGCCTGGTTACAGCGCGTGTGGACCTGTTGCCTGGTTACAGCGCGTGTGGACCTGTCGCCTGGTTACACTGCGTGTGGATAGGTAGCCTGGTGCACTCACCTGTATCCGCTCATCAGACGGACCGACACACACACACACACACACACACACACACACTCTGCAGTGGTCATAGGTCTAGCACCATCTACGGGACATGAGTGGAATGGCAGCACTAGTCGTTAACTTGCCTTGTCTGTTTCTTCCAGAGCGACGTAGGAAGGACCATATAAGGACCCCTGAATGCAACTGACATCTTCCGCTACCTCTCACTTTAACTTGATTGGCTCCGGTACTTTTGAACATGGCTGAGGACACGCCAACCCGGAGCTCTGAAAGGATGACTGACAGATCCTACATCTCCAAGAGAAGCATTAGGAAGCTTCTGATTGGCAAACGGCACTATGTTCCAAGAGCCTTGGAGGTGGGGCAGCACTGGGAGGCCCCGCCCAGCAGCAGCACTGAGGGACTCATCTACCTGAACCCACAAACCCCCAGCTGGAGTCTGGCTGAGAAGTTTGTCGAGCTCTCGTCTGGCGATCCGAGAAGTTTGTCTACAGCGGATCACCTCAGGCCCAGATACGGACCTCACTGTGACCCTCCTCATCCAGCACACTCTCACAGGAAGACAGAGGGCCTCGACATGTCCACACAGCCTGGTGTTAAGGAGCTGCAGTGTGTGAGCAAACCCCAGCCTGGTGTTAAGGAGCTACACTGTGTGAGCAAAGCTCAGCCTGGTGTTAAGGGGCTGCAGTGTGTGAGCAAAGCTCAGCCTGGTGTTAAGGGGCTGCAGTGTGTGAGCAAACCCCAGCCTGGTGTTAAGGAGCTACACAGTGTGAGTGAATCCCAGCGTAGTGTTAAGGAGCTACACTTTGTGAGTAAACCCCAGGCTGGTGTTAAGGGGCTGCACTGTGTGAGTGAATCCCAGTGTAGTGTTAAGGAGCTACACTGTGTGAGTGAATCCCAGCCTGGTGTTAAGGGGCTGCACTGTGTGAGTGAATCCCAGCGTAGTGTTAAGGAGCTACACTGTGTGAGTGAATCCCAGCGTAGTGTTAAGGAGCTGCACTGTGTGAGTGAATCCCAGCCTGGTGACACAGAGAAAGAGGAAGTGGTCTACAAAGCTCCACAGGCTAGAGAAGGCTTCACGTTTCAGACTCACCAGGAGGGACAGGTTCCTGTGTTTCAGACTCACCAGGAGGGACAGGTTCCTGTGTTTTTCACGGTGATGAAAAAACGTGGTGTGGAAGGAGACACTGAGAACAGGCCCTACAAATGTCCGCACTGTAACTGGGCCTTTAAGAAGTCCAGTAACCTGCAGAGCCACCTGGACACGCACAGTGGCCTGAAGCCCCACGTGTGTGAGCTGTGTGGTAAGGCCTACTCCCACCAGGGCACTCTGCAGCAGCACAAGCGCCTGCACACAGGGGAGAGACCCTACCACTGCCCCTTCTGTGTGAAGACCTACATCTGGTCCTCTGACTACAGGAAGCACATCCGCACACACACGGGAGAGAAACCCTATGTCTGCCACAGCTGTGGGAAGGACTTTGTCCGCTCCTCCGACCTGCGGAAACACGAGCGCAACATGCACACCAACGACAAGCCCTTTCCCTGCGCCCAGTGTGGCAAGACGTTCAACAAGCCACTGTCTCTGCACCGCCACCAGCGCACTCACCTCGGGGAGCGGCCGTTCTGCTGCCCTGAGTGTGGCAAGACCTTTGCAGTGGCCAGCCGCATGGCAGAGCACCAGAAGATCCACAGCGGCGTGCGACCTTTCACCTGCCCCGTCTGCTTCAAGGCCTTCACCAAGTCCTCCAACCTGCAGGAGCACCAGGCGGTGCACAGTGGCCTGCGGCCCCACCAGTGCCCTCAGTGTGGGCTGGCCTTCGCTATGCTCTCCCGTCTGGCACGCCACCAGCACGTCCACTCCGGCCAGCGGCCCTACGACTGCATGGGCTGCAACATGAGCTTCAGCCGCATCACCACTCTGACCCGCCACCAGGAGAAGGCCTGCTCCGGGAGGATCTATGTGTGTGTGGAGTGTGACCGCTCCTTCCAGTGTGAAGCAGAGCTCACCCAGCACATGCATAGCCACAAGGGACAGAGAGACAACACACAGTAAACACAGACATGCTCTACTTGGTTTGCACACATTTAGAGAAGAGTGTGTTCAATAGGATTGAAACCTCTTGCCATTCATACTTTGTCTTAAAACTGCTTTTAGTATTTATAAGAAATATTTATTATTTTAGGATGCTTAAAACCAAATGTTGATTAAAAAGCAGCTCCATTCAAAATCCAATGATACGATACATCCATATAACTATACAATTGATAATTAGGAATCGTTCATTCTATCATTCAAAATATATGTACTACGCTGTATCTGTCAGGGCCGTTAGTTTTCCTCAAAGGGCTTTAGAATGTAACTTGTGAATGACAGCTTTAATGTCCATTACATTTGTTTACCGTGAGACTAGGATCACAAGCTCCATGGAAACTGGGTCCATTACAGACATAGAGCAGAAGCAGTGAACTAATATATAGAAGCATACTACACATTTAATGATGTTATATTTGTTTGAGTTGTTGGATTTGGTTTCCTGACACAATGACCTAAAGGGTTTCTATAACAGTGTTATATTAACGTAAAAGGGCTTCTACAACAGTGTTATATTAATGTTAAATATTTTCCTAAGAGTTGGAAATGTGCATTTAAAGAAGTTTTAAAGTTATATTAATGTTAAATCTTTTGTTGGAAATGTGCATTTAACCAGTTTTAAAGGGTCCAAAGCGGTACTATGTGGACTGTACTGTAAATCCTGAAAATTAGGTGCAGCTATCACATTTCTAGATTACTACATTACTAACAATTATAATAATAAAAGACTGACAACAAAAGGTATACTGATCCAAAAAACGATTCAATAAAGTTTATGTAGCCATACACTACTGACTAGCGGGTGGATACCACTGTGCTTAGGCAGCGTGAGTGCTGCTAGCCTGAGGAATGTTTAAATACCAAACACAGGTGATCAACTATCATCTGTTTAAATACCTAACACAGGTGACTACCTATCATCTGTTTAAATACCTAACACAGGTGACTACCTATCATCTGTTTAAATACCTAACACAGGTGACTACCTATCATCTGTTTAAATACCTAACACAGGTGACTACCTATCATCTGTTTAAATACCTAACACAGGTGACTACCTATCATCTATTTAAATACCTAACACAGGTGACTAACTATCATCTGTTTAAATACCTAACACAGGTGACTACCTATCATCTGTTTCAATACCTAACACAGGTGATCAACCCTCGTCTGTTAAAACTAGCTTTGAAAGTGGGTGATTTTGCAGCTTTAAGGGGCTTTTTCCTACTGATGTTAGCTAGCTAGCTAAGGGGTACCGCCATCACACAGAAAATATCAGATTATGGAAAACAAATGTACTTATTTGTTTGTTATTGTTGTTTTGTGGTTGCTCTTCCTTTGTACCTAACCCTAATGCTACTGTGTGTGTGTCTCTATATCTAAATATATGTGTATATATTTATATATTTATATATATGTGTGTGTGTGTGTGTGTATATATGTATGTGTGTGTGTGTGTGTATATATATATATATAGTCCTTATATAGAGTCCTTGTATTCAGCCTCTCAAAAACCTTTGAAAGCCCAGCAATTACTAACCGCTCAGGAAAATGGTTTCAAGGTGTGGCTACCTGCCTGTCAATCGCCTCAAATGCACACTACTGCTTAAAAGCAATGCCGTATTTTGACCTGGTGTTACCTAGCAAGCGAGCGCGTCTTAGTGCACAGGCTTGTGTAAACACCATTTGAAGAGAGGGAGGGGCCTAGGAGAGGGACAGGAGGGATAGGAGACTCAGAAGGTTGGCATTTTGGGCTGTTGTGATTCTAATTCTCCATACTTACACACTACACATTTACCTATCCCTCTGTGTCCCCACCTTGCTGATCTGCTTTGAGTGACTTGTCTAGATGTGAACATGCTTACTGTTATTTCAGTTGTGAAGCTGCTTTTTTCCTGGGGTTGGAATGTCTCATGTTGTAATGGACAATCCCTTTTTCTTATTCTAACCCCAGAACAAGTTGTGTATATGTTGTCATGCGGTCTTGGCCAGGTTGTTACTGTAAAAGAGAATTCGTTCTCAGATGACTTACCTGGTTAAATATTTACAGTAAGAGTTAGAGAGTTGCTGTGGGTCAGTAATAGATAGAGAGAGAGAGAGGGCTGTGTATGTCTCAGCATATATTCCTTTTAATAATTTAAAATGTAATCAGTGTGGCAGATGGCTGAATCATTACTGCACTATGAGTGACTGTATGGATTCTCTCCTGCACTGTGAGTGACTGTATGGACTCTCTCTTGCACTGTGAGTGACTGTATGGATTCTCTCTTGCACTGTGAGTGACTGTATGGATTCTCTCCTGTACTGTGAGTGACTGTATGGATTCTCTCCTGCACTGTGAGTGACTGTATGGATTCTCTCCTGCACTGTGAGTGACTGTATGGATTCTCTCCTGTACTGTGAGTGACTGTATGGATTCTCTCTTGCACTGTGAGTGACTGTATGGATTCTCTCCTGCACTGTGAGTGACTGTATGGACTCTCTCTTGCACTGTGAGTGACTGTATGGACTCTCTCTTGCACTGTGAGTGACTGTATGGATTCTCTCCTGTACTGTGAGTGACTGTATGGATTCTCTCTTGCACTGTGAGTGACTGTATGGACTCTCTCCTGTACTGTGAGTGACTGTATGGACTCTCTCCTGTACTGTGAGTGAGGTAGATACATGCTATTTGTACTAACTGGACCGGACAGAAATGCCTCTCACAAACGTAGAGTTGTTTTTTTAAAAACTTTATTTCAATAAAATGTGTTTCGAAAAATTGCAATTTTTTGCTTTTCACCCAGTTGGAAACCATCTGTCCCGAGAAGCAAATGTCCTTCTACTGCTTGACTAGAAGACACTATGAGGGCCTGTCTGTAACCCCCCCCCCCCTCCGGGGTAAGAGTTGGTGCAGTGCCCCCCACCACCCTCCCCTCCCCCTCCGGGGTAAGAGTTGGTGCACTGCCCCCCACCACCCCCCTCCCCTCCCCTGCCCCTCCGGGGTAAGAGTTGGTGCACTGCCCCCCATCACCCTCCCCCCCCTCCGGGGTAAGAGTTGGTGCAGTGCCCCCCCACCACCCTCCCCCCCCCCTCCGGGGTAAGAGTTGGTGCAGTGCCCAGTCTAACACCCTGACCCACTGGAACATTAGCTCATGACTATTTATAGACTTCCTACTCTTTCCTCACTGTTATTCAAATGAAGTCAAAGGGGGACATGCTGCCCAATCACCAACACAGAGAACTAGTCCTGTTATAATAACACCAAGAAGAACTTAGAACCTTAACTTAGAGTTAGAAATATGTCATTTCCAGGGACTGGGAAATGTTATAGTGTGCAGAGATTTTAATGCTAGAACAGGTACACAGCCTGATTTTACAACCTAACAGGCAGATCATTTCATCACTGATCAATCAATTACTAATCATTTTGCTGTGCCCTTCAGAAACAATTGTGATGGTGATGAAGAAGAATGGAAGGGACATGCTGCAGCTCTGTAGAAGCCTGGGTTTGTACACTGTCAATGGTAGGCTACGGGGGGACTCCTTAGGGACTTGCTGCAGCTCTGTAGAAGCCTGGGTTTGTACACTGTCAATGGTAGGCTACGGGGGACTCCTTAGGGACTTGCTGCAGCTCTGTAGAAGCCTGGGTTTGTACACTGTCAATGGTAGGCTACGGGGGGACTCCTTAGGGACTTGCTGCAGCTCTGTAGAAGCCTGGGTTTGTACACTGTCAATGGTAGGCTACGGGGGGACTCCTTAGGGACTTGCTGCAGCTCTGTAGAAGCCTGGGTTTGTACACTGTCAATGGTAGGCTACGGGGGGACTCCTTAGGGACTTGCTGCAGCTCTGTAGAAGCCTGGGTTTGTACACTGTCAATGGTAGGCTACGGGGTGACTCCTTAGGGACTTGCTGCAGCTCTGTAGAAGCCTGGGTTTGTACACTGTCAATGGTAGGCTACGGGGGGACTCCTTAGGGACTTGCTGCAGCTCTGTAGAAGCCTGGGTTTGTACACTGTCAATGGTAGGCTACGGGGGGACTCCTTAGGGACTTGCTGCAGCTCTGTAGAAGCCTGGGTTTGTACACTGTCAATGGTAGGCTACGGGGGGACTCCTTAGGGAGATATACATATTGCTCTCCTCTTGGCAATAGCACAGTTGACTATATGATAACAGATATCGACCCATATTTTCTCAGTGCCTTCACAGTAAAAGCCCTATCCTCTTTATCTGATCACAGCTAAATAACATTGTTCATTAAAAGAACAGGCAAAAGTGTAAATATATCTAATAAGCCATGGGAACTGTACGACCTGCCTAGGCCACAGAGGCTGATGACAGCATAGAGAAGTGGGGAGAGGCTATGTGAAGTAAAGACATTCAGTCACTTTTAGACACATTCCTCTCCACCACGTATCCCAACAGTGCAGAAGGTTTTCATGAAACAGGACAATCGGTTCGACAGTGACTGTCAAAATCTTAGGAAACAACTTACAATAATATCTAATCAAAAACACAGAAATCCTGCTGATCAGTTACGCCTTCAGTACTGTGAGACACTAAAGAAATATAAAACAATCAGAATGAAAAAACTAAATTACATGAAAAACAATTGTTTTTAATTGAGGAGTCCATAGAGAACAACTCGTTCTGGGACCATTGGAACTACCTGTTTAAAAAGAAACATGAGGAACTGGTGATCCAGGACACTGACATCTGGACGAATCATTTAAAAAACTTATTTGACGTCCCAGTTGGCACAGATTCAGAATCTGTGGCCATCAAAGAAAAACTACTAGTAATGAAAAACGTCATTAAAAACAATCAGAATCCCATTGACTTTCCCATAACTGGTTTTGAATTAAATAAAAAACCACAGGCTTTGAAATCCAAAAAGGCCTGTGGCCAAGACGGCATTCTAAACTAAATGTTAAAGTTTAGCAATGAGAAATGTCAACTGGTCATACTAAAATTGTTTAACATAATCCTTAGGGTAGGTTACTTTCCTGAAATTTGGAACCAAGGTATAATCACACCTATTCACAAAAGTGGTGACAAATTTGACCCACAAAATTACAGAAGTATATGTGTAATCAGTAATCTAGGCAAATTATACTGCAGCATAATCAATTCAAGGATAAATAACTACTTCCAAAATCTGCAGTTATTAAATGAAAGCCAAATTGGATTCCTGCCAAATTTCAGAACCACAGACCTATCTATCTATCGATCTATCTATAGATCTACCTATCTACCGATCTATACACTTATAACATTAATTGACACACATGTAACCAAAAACAATTCAAAAATGTACTCATGCTTTTTCAATTTCTACAAAGCATTTGATTCAATTTGGCATGAAGGGCTCCTATAAATTACTCGAATGCGGCATTGGTGGTGAAACCTATGACTATCAAATCTATGCATGAGAACAATGAATTTGCAATAAAAATTGGACAACGGTCAAATTATTTCTTACAAAAACGAGGAGAAAGACAGGGCTGTACCCTCAGTCCAACGCTGTTCAACATTCATATCAATGAACTAGCCCAGCAACTCCAAAAATTCATATCAAGTGGTCCCGCTGCTGGACAAGGAAGTTAAATTCCTTCTTTTCGCAGACGATTTGGTTCTACAGTCCACTTCCAAGGAAGGCCTACAGGAAAGCCTTGACATTTTACACAAATTTTGTATAACATGGGCTCTGAAAGTTAATTTAAAAAAAAACAAGGTGATGATTTTCCAGAAAAGGTCCAAGTCCCAGGAAACTAATTTTAAAATTATCGTCCCGCACACAAATAATTATAATTACCTCGGCATAAATGTTTGTTCAACGGGTAATATAAACAAAGCTGTGGAGATATTGAGAGAAAAGGCAAGAAGAACTTTTTTTTGCAATCAAAAGAATACAATTCGACCAATTAGGACATGGCTCAAAATCTTTAAAACAATAATTGAACCAATTGCTCTGTATGGTTGTGAAGTGTGGGGTCCGCTCACCAAACAAAATTTTAAAACATGGGAAAAGCATCCAATTGAGACCCTACATGCAGAACTTTGTAAATCTATTCTCAGGGTACAAAGAAGTACCCCAAATAATGCATGTAGGGCAGAATTAGGCCAATTTCCCATATTATTACAATCCAGAAACGAGCTGTCAAATATAATCATTTAAAAAATAGTAACCCCAACTCTTACCATTATAATGCCCTTAAATGCCAAAAGTTGAGCAATAAAAAGGTTCCCCTCATCCAGCTGGTCCTAGGGATAAATTCACCCGATAGCACTACACCTCAGGACTATCCTCAGACAATCTGGCCCAACCAAATTATGAAGAATCAAAAAGAAAATTACATATCATGTTGGAAAGAATCAACAAAATCCCAAAGTAAACTTGATTTCTATTTGGCACTAAACAGACAGTACACAATGGCAGACTACTTGAGCTCTGTGACTGACAGAAAACTGAGGAAATCATTGACAAGGTACAGACTCAGTGAGCACAGCCTGGCCATAGAAAGAGGCCGTCACAGACCTGGATACACAGAGAGCACAGCCTGGCCATAGAGAGAGGCCGTCACAGGCAGACCTGGATACACAGAGAACACAGCCTGGCCATAGAGAGAGGCCGTCACAGACCTGGATACACAGAGAACACAGCCTGGCCATAGAGAGAGGCCGTCACAGACCTGAATACACAGAGAACACAGCCTGGCCATAGAGAGAGGCCCTCACAGGCAGACCTGGATACACAGAGAGCACAGCCTGGCCATACAGAGAGGCCCTCACAGGCAGACCTGGATACACAGGGAGCACAGCCTGGCCATAGAGAGAGGCCGTCACAGGCAGACCTGGATACACAGGGAGCACAGCCTGGCCATAGAGAGAGGCCGTCACAGACCTGGATACACAGAGAGCACAGCCTGGCCATAGAGAGAGGCCGTCACAGACCTGGATACACAGAGAACACAGCCTGGCCATAGAGAGAGACCGTCACAGACCTGGATACACAGAGAACACAGCCTGGCCATAGAGAGAGACCGTCACAGACCTGGATACACAGAGAACACAGCCTGGCCATAGAGAGAGGCTGTCACAGGCAGACCTGGATACACAGAGAGCACAGCCTGGCCATAGAGAGAGGCCGTCACAGGCAGACCTGGATACACAGGGAGGACAGACTGTGCTCACTTTGCTCCCATGGTGAGGTGGAGACAGAGCTGCACTTTCTTTTAAAATGTCATAATTACAAACTAATTCGAGAAACCTTCTTCCCCATATTTCAAACCTTATGTTCAAACTTTAATGATAGTTCAGATTTACAGAAACTTGAATATGTTCTGAGTGAAATTAGTGAGTGTGCCATAATGGCAGGACTCTATGTCACATCTTTCCACACCACCAGACAAGAGTCACTTCTTGAATGAACTACAGATTATATGCTATTTTTATGTTTATAATAATCAATACTGTTATATTTGTTTTTTGAAAGGTATGTATGCTTTGGCAATATTTACTTTGTATTTTCATGCCAATAAAGCACCATTAAAAGAGAGAGAGAGAGAGAGAGACATGAACAACATGAGAGAGAGAGAGAGAGAGAGAGAGAGAGAGAGAGAGAGCTGTGGGTCAGTAATAGTGAGAGAGAGAGAGAGAGAGAGAGAGAGAGAGAGAGAGAGAGACATGAACAACATGATGAGAGAGAGAGAGAGAGCTGTGGGTCAGTAATAGTGAGAGAGAGAGAGAGAGAGAGAGCTGTGGGTCAGTAGTAGTGAGAGAGAGAGAGAGCTGTGGGTCAGTAATAGTGAGAGAGAGAGAGAGAGCTGTGGGTCAGTAATAGTGAGAGACAGAGAGAGAGAGAGCTGTGGGTCAGTAATAGTGAGAGAGAGAGAGCTGTGGGTCAGTAATAGTGAGAGAGAGAGAGAGAGAGAGAGAGAGCTGTGGGTCAGTAATAGTGAGAGAGAGAGAGAGCTGTGGGTCAGTAATAGTGAGAGAGAGAGAGAGAGAGAGCTGTGGGTCAGTAATAGTGAGAGAGAGAGAGAGAGAGAGCGCTGTGGGTCAGTATTGTTTGCCGTGACTGATAATCATCAGCCTTTGAACTAACTTTAAAAGGAATGAGACAAATTTATCTCATTCCAAAATATTAGCTCTCCAGAACTTCAGCGATGTTTGAGGAAGTCCTTTTAACAAAGCTCCAATGAAGGATCACTCTATACAGTGATTTAGTAATGGGTTTGGGTTAAATTAACTCTGAACAAGGATCACCCTATGCAGTGACTTAGTAATGGGTTTGGGTTAAATTAACTCTGAACAAGGATCACCCTATGCAGTGACTTAGTAATGGGTTTGGATCAAATGAACTCTGATAAAGGATCACCCTATGCAGTGACTTAGTAATGGGTTAGAGTTAAATTAACTCTGATAAAGGATCACCCTATGCAGTGACTTAGTAATGGGTTTGGATCAAATTAACTCTGATAAAGGATCACCCTATGCAGTGACTTAGTCATGGGTTAGAGTTAAATTAACTCTGATAAAGGAGCACTCTATGCAGTGACTTAGTTAAACACATTGGACTAATAAACTGTGTAATGAGCTAGTAATGGTTCTCAGCTGACAAACCAATTAGTCATTTATTTAAAGCTATAAGTAAAACTACAGACATGAAATCATATTTATTACATTACATTAATTTAAGGACTTACAAACAATAGTGCCTACAAAAAGATAAGGGTAAAACATAAAAAAACTGTAAAAAAAAAGTCAGGTAGATAAAATAAGTGCATCCATGACCTAATCACCTAGATAAGAGTGAAGAAAGTGCTATATTAAACATCAGGATACAAAACAGAACCATCACAAACCAACTACAAACAATATTCGTAAGTGTCTTCACAACAGAAGCTACGGGGAGGCTGATTTACACAAAGATGTGCTGATAGAAAACAATTAAAATAATATATTTAAAATATATATATATTGTTATTATAAAAACAATACAATAATATTCTATAGAGCTCAGGACTCGACATGTTTAATAATGTTTGTCTGGTACACAATAAAAAACATGATCAAAATTATTATTGAGATACAGGTATTATTAAACACAAAATAATATGTTAATCTAAAGTGAAAATGTATGTTCATAACCCGTTCATCTAAAGAATCTTTTGGTCAATCGTTCCAATCAGTGCGAGGGACAGAAAAGTGACAGCTTTAACTGCAAGACTGAACTTCGAGGACAGCCATGCTTAAAGCTGTTAGGTCTAAAGGAGTTCATGACAATGCTCCAAAGTACATAAAGGTGCATAGCAAAGATAACTTTAAACTTGTAATAAAATGTTGTTCCACCAAAGCATCATAGGATGACAGATGCTGTTAAAGGTAGGAGGTGTACATGAATGTGAGCACTGATAATAGATACACCCTGAATCAACGCAGCCACAAACTCTCTAACCAAGCACCAAGTGTTTGTCCCGTAGCCACTCTAACCAACCAATCACGTGTCCCCACCCAGCTGTTCCCTGACCAATCCCTTGCGTCTGAGGCAGTCGTCCTTGCACATGGCCCCCACCATGCTCCACTAACGTTGTGTTACCCCAGCGTTCAGCTGTTGCCCCAGACCGCACAGTAAACAGCTTGTCTGTCCAGGCCGGGTATTTCTGGAGCCACATGAGAGTGCTCGTGCTGAGGGCTGAAAGGCCATCCCAAAACAGGCCTGTGAGGGGGACAGAGCCCCCCCCCCCCTTCCACCCACACACACACACACACACACACACACACACACACACACACACACCCTGCGCTTTGGGTCTGCACTGCGGATGCTTTCCCATTTCCTGGAAGCCACAGTTTAAAAGGAGTTGTTTTGAAGTTAATACAAAGTTTACTGTGAGAGTGTAATGGTTGACATGTGACTGTGTTAGAGTGTAATGGTTGACATGTGACTGTGTTGAAGTGTAATGGTTGACATGGTGATTGTTTTAGTGTAATGGTTGACATGGTGACTGTGTTAGAGTGTAATGGTTGACATGGTGACTGTGTTAGAGTGTAATGGTTGACATGGTGACTGTGTTAGAGTGTGATGGTTGACATGGTGACTGTTTTAGTGTAATGGTTGACATGGTGACTGTGTTAGATTGTAATGGTTGACATGGTGACTGTTTTAGTGTAATGGTTGACTTGGTGACTGTTTTAGTGTAATGGTTGACATGGTGACTGTGTTAGATTGTAATGGTTGACATGGTGACTGTTAGAGTGTGATGGTTGACTTGGTGACTGTGTTAGAGTGTAATGGTTGACATGGTGACTGTTAGAGTGTAATGGTTGACATGGTGACTGTGTTAGAGTGACCACCTGGGTACACCTCACTAGGTGTTACTAGACTCCAGTCAAGCCAGCATAATGAAACTGTTTGTCATTTGAAGTTGATGTGTCCCGTCTGAAAGCCCTATTACGGGCGTGTGATGCATCTGTTATTTTATATTAATAGGCAGCGAATCAGCATGGACTTGATTGGACCAGCACATGTCAAAGTGCTCAACCCCGTGTGACATCATCATAACCAAACATGTCATCGTGCATGACACCCACCTGCTTCCTGGAGAATGGGTTGATCCCAGTGGGCGGGGCTGTGGGCCCGGGGGCGGCGCCTGTGTGAGTATGGGTGGGGCCCCTGAGGAGAAAACAGTGACGTCAGTGCCCCATAGGACCTCCAGGCCACCAGCAGGGGACGTGCACAGCTCTGAACGGTACTCGAGTTAGTGGTGGTTCCCTGGTCTAGCTGGTCTAGCTGAGTTAGTGGTGGTTCCCTGGTCTAGCTAGAGTTAGTGGTGGTTCCCTGGTCTAGCTGGGGGTAGTGGTGGTTCCCTGGTCTAGCTGGGGGTAGTGGTGGTTCCCTGGTCTAGCTGGTGGTTCCCTGGTCTAGCTGGTCTAGCTGATGTTAGTGGTGGTTCCCTGGTCTAGCTGGTCTAGCTGGTCTAGCTGACGTTAGTGGTGGTTCCCTGGTCTAGCTGATGTTAGTGGAGGTTGGTGGTTCCCTGGTCTAGCTGGTCTAGCTGGTCTAGCTGGTGGTAGTGGTGGTTCCCTGGTCTAGCTAGAGTTAGTGGTGGTTCCCTGGTCTAGCTGGTCTAGCTGACGTTAGTGGAGGTTGGAGGTTCCTTGGGCTCCGCTGAGCGGATTATGAGCTGCTGCTTACCGTAGGGGCTGTTTCTTTAGATGGCTCCTCTGCTAAATCCTTTGGCTTCCACGCCAAGCCGTCACTGAACCACCTGGTTTTAAGGTTCTGGACCGGAGGGGGGGGAGAGAGAGAGAGAGAGAGAGAGAGAGAGAGAGAGAGAGAGAGAGAGAGAGAGAGAGAGAGAGAGATTCCAAACAGAAGTAAAACAGTGGGTCGCCTCCACCCACTGGTTTAGGCTGGAATTTGGTTGGCTCACAGGCCTGTCTGTCAACTGGGTTCATTCCTCTCATCATGTTGTTCTGTCTCTCTACCACACATTTTCAAATCTGGTCAGAAAAACTAAAGTCATACAACATGAAAACAAAAGAATAACTATGGTAACCATTAAAGTGACCATAGGGGTTAGAGTGTTAAATAAATAAAACAAGATATAAATAAAAACCTGACACAAATTATTAAAATAAATAATAAAGCTAATTTGACGCTTGTAGCATTGCATCATCGTTTTTAAGTCCAACTGACCTTGTTTAATGGAAACTATCCATTGGTGGAAACAGGACCTGCTGACTGTAGTACTGGCCTCCAGCCACAGGGGGCAGTGGGCGGTTATGTGGGCCTGACACCTCCTGTCAGGAAGGGAGCTAAAGACAACGCACCGGGGCTTTCTCAAACCTCCCCCCTAACCACCAGTGTTGCCAAGTCCTCCAATTATAAGCGACTTTGGGCTTGTTTTTCTGTATAGTTGCTTACAAATATTGGTAGTTGCAGTATAATATATATTTTTTTTTAAATGTTGTCTTGTTTTTTGTATAGCTCAAGTGTAGTTGCTTGTTTTGGCTTGCTCCCTATATGTCTAACGTTAAACACAGTTTCTCTGAGCTCCATCAAAGCAGAATTGTTTGATATGTTATTCAAACACGTTAGTCTTGTGTCAGGATCCGTCCACAGCCTCGTTCTCTCTAGCCCTCCCCTGCTCCCACACAGGTGACTGACTATCGTGACATATTCCTGACTGTCAATCACATCAGACATTTAGAATAAAATAATGTACAACTGGATTGATAGTTATGCTACTTAGCTAACAATGCCAGGGATAACAATATGGGGAGGGATTGAGAAAGAGACTGGGCTCGACATCAAGAGGGCAACAAACAGGAACAGAACTAAGCTGAAAGTTAAGGTATGTGTGGGTATGATTGATATATACACACACACACACACCTGCACCATAGTTTTAGCCCACCCCCACACACACACAGTCCTATCATAGTCCATGTGGCAGGCAACGTGGTGAGAGAGGGTGCTTGTTTCAGTCGCTGTGCCAAAGGGGATTATTGAGAGCTAAGTGTGTCAGTGTGCCAGAGGGGCCGTGTGTGTGTGTGTGTGTGTGTGTGTGTGTGTGTGTGTTTGTGGGAATGTGTGTGTAGCAGTGTGTGTGTGTGTGTGTATGTGTGGTCAGCACCATGTGCGACTGTCTGTCCCATCAGATCACAGAAGTGATAGGGCCCTCAGCGACGTCTCTACAGATAACTCAACCTCTACATCTAACCCTAGCCCAACCTCTACATCTAACCCTAACTCAACCACTACATCTAACCGTAACCAAACCTCTACATCTAACCCTAACCCAACCTCTACATCCAACACTAACCCAACCTATACATCTAACCCTAACCTAACCTCAACATCTAACACTAACCCTTACCCAACCTCTACATCCAAGCCTAACCCAACCTCCACATCTCTACATCTCACCCTAACCCAACCTCTACATCCAACCCTAACCCAACCTCTACATCTAACCCTAACCTAGCCTCTACATCTCTACATCTAACCCTAACCCAACCTCTACATCCAACCCTAACCCAACCTCAACATCTAACCCTAACCCAACCACTACATACAACCCTAACCCAACCTCAACATCTGACCCAACCTCTACATCTAACCCTGACCCAACCTCTACATCTAACTCTAACCCAACCTTTACATCTAACCCTAACCCTAACCCAACCTCTAAATCTAACCCTAACCCAACCTCTACATCTAACACTAACCCAACCTTTACATCTAACCCAAACCCAACCCTACATCTAACCCTAACCCAACCTCTACATCTAACCCTAATCCAACCTCTTCATCTAACCCTAACCCAACCTCCACATCTCTACAACTAACCCTAACCCAACCTCTACATCCAACCCTAACCCAACCTCTACATCTAACCCTAACCCAACCTCTACATCTAACCCTAACTAAACCTCTACATCTCACCCTAACCTAACCTCTTAATCTAACCCTAACCCAACCTCTATATCTAACCCTAACCCATCCTCTACATCTAACCCTAACCCAATCTCTACATCTAACCCTAACCCAACCTCTACATCTAACCCTAACTCAACCACTACATCTAACCGTAACCCAACCTCTACATCTAACCCAACCTCTACATCTAACCCTAACCCAACCTCTACATCTAACCCTAACCCATCCTCTACATCCAACACTAACCCAACCTCTACATCCAACACTAACCCAACCTCTACATCTAACCCTAACCTAACCTCTACATCTAACCCTAACCCTAACCCAACCTCTACATCTAACCCTAACCCAACCTCTACATCCAACCCTAACCCAACCTCTACATCTAACCCTAACCCAACCTCTACATCCAACCCTAACCCAACCTCTACATCTAACCCTAACCCAACCTCTACATCCAAGCCTCACCCTAACCCAACCTCTACATCCAACCCTAACCCAACCTCTACATCTAACCCTAACCCAACCTCTACATCTAACCCTAACCCAACCTCTACATCCAACCCTAACCCAACCTCTACATCTAACCCTAATGCAACCTCTACATCTAACCCTAACCCAACCTCTACATCTAACCCTAACCCAACCTCTACATCTAACCCTAACCCAACCTCTACATCCAAGCCTAACCCAACCTCTACATCTCTACATCTCACCCTAACCCAACCTCTACATCCAACCCTAACCCAACCTCTACATCTAACCCTAACCTAGCCTCTACATCTCTACATCTAACCCTAACCCAACCTCTACATCCAACCCTAACCCAACCTCAACATCTAACCCTAACCCAACCACTACATATAACCCTAACCCAACCTCAACATCTGACCCAACCTCTACATCTAACCCTAACCCAATCTCTACATCTAACTCTAACCCAACCTCTACATCTAACCCTAACCCTAACCCAACCTCTAAATCTAACCCTAATCCAACCTCTACATCTAACCCAAACCCAACCCCACATCTCTACATCTACGCCTAACCCAACCTCTACATCTAACCCTAATCCAACCTCTTCATCTAACCCTAACCCAACCTCCACATCTCTACAACTAACCCTAACCCAACCTCTACATCCAACCCTAACCCAACCTCTACATCTAACCCCAACCCAACCTCTAGATCTAACCCTAACTCAACCTCTACATCTAACCCTAACCCGACCTCTACATCCAACACTAACCCAACCTCTACATCTAACCCTAACCCAACCTCTACATCTAACCCTAATCCAACCTCTTCATCTAACCCTAACCCAATCTCTACATCTCTACATCTAACCCTAACCCAACCACTACATCTAACCCTAACCAAACCTCTACATCTAACCCTAACCCAACCTCTACATCTAACCCTAACCCAACCTCTATGTCTCTACATCTAACCCTAACCCAACCTCTACAGCTAACCCTAACCCAACATCTACATCTAACCCTAACCCAACGTCTACATCTAACCCTAACCCAACCTCTACATCTAACACTAACCCAACCTCTACATCTAGCCCAAACCCAACCCTACATCTCTACATCTAACCCTAACCCAACCTCTACATCTAACCCTAATCCAACCTCTTCATCTAACCCTAACCCAATCTCTACATCTCTACATATAACCCTAACCCAACCTCTTCATCTAACCCTAACCCAATCTCTACATCTCTACATCTAACCCTAACCCAACCTCTACATCTAACCCTAACCCAACCTCTACATCTAACCCTAACCCAACCTCTACATCTAACCCTAACCCAACCTCTACATCTCTACATCTAACCTTAACCCAACCTCTACATCTAACCCTAACCCAACCTGTGTCTCTACATCTAACCCTAACCCAACCTCTACATCTAACCCTAACCCAACCTTTACATCTATACATTTAACCCAACCTCTACATCTAACCCTAACCCAACCTGTGTGTGTGTGTGTGTGTGTGTGTGTGTGTGTCTACAGCTAACCCTAACCCAACCTCTACATCTAACCCTAACCCAAGTGTGTGTGTGTCTAACCTGAGGCAACCTTTCTAACCCTAACCCAACCTCTACAGTGTGTGTGTGTGTGTGTGTGTGTGTGTGTGTGTGTGTGTGTGTGTGTGATTTAATTCATGACATCATTTCAAAACATTTCATAATTGTGTGTGTGTGAGCTTTACTCACCTTCTCAGTACCACAAACAGAGGACAGTGTGTGTGTGTGTGTGTGTGTGTGTGTGTGTGTTGACCTGTGACTCCCAGTAGAAAGGTGTGTGTGTGTGTGTGTGTGTTTGGGTAGGACAGAGTGTGTGTGTGTGTGTGTGTGTGTGTGTGTGTGTGTGTGTGTGTGTGTGTGTGTGTGTGTGTGTGTGTGTGTGTTGACCTGTGGCTTTGGGTAGGACAGAGTGTGTGTGTGTGTGTGTGTGTGTGTGTGTGTGTGTGTGTGTGTGTGAGTGTTGACCTGTGACTCCCATTAGAAAGGTGTGTGTGTGTGAGTGTTGACCTTTGACTCCATGTAGAAAGGTGTGTGTGTGTGTGTGTGTGTGTGTGTGTGTGTGTGTGTTGACCTGTGACTCCCTGTAGAAAGGTGTGTGTGTGTGTGTGTGTGTGTGTGTGTGTGTGTGTTGACCAGTGACTCCCTATAGAAAGGTGCGTGTGCTGACCTGTGACTCCCAACAGAAAGGTGTGTGTGTGTGTGTGAGAGAGAGAGAGCGTTGACCTGTGACTGTGGCATAGCAGCACTAGTCTGTGTCCAGTCTGAATGGGACTGAGGCTGTGAGGTAGCAGATACAAGCAGGGTGCCGGCGCCACCTAGAGGCTGGGGAGAGGACTGCTAGACAAACAGACAAGAGGTAAGATCCCAACTGCCTCTAATACTGTTTA
>JAPMUY010007341.1:0-54928 GCA_026901105.3 Galaxias olidus | reverse complement strand
ACTTGTTGTTACAATTGGCATCGCAGACAAAAGTAGCAGCGGTGTGAACTAGTAGCTTAGTTGCAAGGTGGCTAAAGTCGTTGCATGTAGACTTGGCTTGTCTAAGTGCAGTTTTAGAACGTTAGGAAGTATCGCGCCAGATTTATGTCTAAAAGGCTTTATTTTTTACATGGCATATGTTGGATATACTCGGCAACTTATTGTAGCTATGGTGCCAATCGCAGCTAAATAAGAATGATTGTCATGACATGCACTAGCTCATACTAAGGGGAATACAATTATGAAATTGCTTTTATTAACGTAACTGTATGTTGTTACTATGGAAATGGTAATTTATATCTGCGCTCCTTGCTTTGGTGGGAACCACTCAGTTTGAGAGCGTTTACGATCAGACTTTCTGGATTCTTTGGTTTCTCACCGGAATCAGACATTGCTTTATGCGTTGTTGGTGAGAACCAAATATATGCACAACATAAACATAATTCATGAAACACTGCTTTGCTCAGCCTCATGAAGTCCAGAGCGCACGGGCATGTGTATGGGCCATTGAGAGGGATAGGAGGGACCAAAGACTCAGGAGGTTGGCCTTTTTGAGTGTTGCGCTTCAAATTCTTGCCGAATTCACAAGAACTACATACTGCACCTTTAATCAATTTACCTGCGACCGTCTTTTAAAACGGCTCTGCTGAGAGGCGGAGTTTTGGAGTACCCGTATGTGCAGATAATGGCTACGCAGACTGGATAAATTTGAGAGCCAGATCGAGACAAGTAGTACACGAAACCTTTGCAAAATACGAGCGGTTTACATGGTTTTGATTAGAGAATAAAGAATAAAACGTTTTGTCACAGGTCGGTTCTGAATGGTATTTCAGTGGCTTACGTTAGTTCGAACCTAGCTAACAAAAAATACCTAAATTATCTTAGCTAATGAGCCAGATTAGGCTAGCTCAAGCAACGTATTTGATGAATAATCTCGTTTAAACTTGTTAAGATTGCACAGTACAAAGAGTCGAGATGGCTATATCATCATCACAGCAAGTCCTGATTTCATTCACAGCAGTGCTCTTTGCTTTTGTCATCTTGCCCAAAATGTTTGGCGTTGGGAATAACGTTACTTTGAAAGAGACAAGGGGGTTGGATTCAAGGTATAATAGGAAAGGTAAGATAAAATCCAGAAAATATTATTTAACGATATATAATATCGCGAAGCGTTGCATGTAAATTGTTGCAGTCCCCTTGTTTGTGTATCAGTGGAAGCCTAAGCAACCGGAGGCTCAACAACTATTGTTTTTCTAGTTGGGCCAGGGGCAGTGCGAGCTAAACCTGTCAGCATGAATACACCAGGATCAGCACAGACTTTGGAGAACATGCAACAGATGAAGATGATGATGGAGCAAGAAATGAAGAGTGATAAGTACAAACCAAACATCAACAAAGGCTATGTGTTCACACTGATGCCTCTCTATGCCGTAGGAGTGGGTGTGTTTGCAGCATACAAGTTTCTTAAGGTAAATTTGAAGCAGAAATCTTATGACGGCTAACGTGTTAATAATTCCTCCCTGTATTGCCTCGAGATCGGTCAATAGTCCCATCTGTAACACCAATTAATTTGAAGTTATGTCATCCCAACCAAACCTTCCAAGTTGAAACAGATTTGCAAAGAGGAGTGGGAAACATATCCACATTTTGGGGTGCCAACCATGTATGTGAAGAGCAACTACAAAAAGAACTTGTGGCTGTAGTTTCTTCCAAATGTTATTCATCTAGGTACTAACTTGGGGTGTCATACCATAAACTGAAATTAAATATTTATATCAAATAAAATGTAAAAAAATGTGTATGGGGTGTATACATTATTTTCTATACACTGTAGGCCTATGTGGCTGCAGTCTCGTTCTTAATACGCATATTCTGAGGAACACAAACAATAAACATATTACAATGTATGTTTTCAAGTAAGGTTTCCAGAATTAGTAATTTGTCAAATTTGTTTTGTTCATCCTTTTTACGTACAGATCAAGTTTGCAGATGACTCCCAAGTTCAAAAGAACAAAGCTGTGAAGGGGGCCAAAAAGTCAGTGGAGACAGGTGTGTATCTGCAATTGGAATGGGCACGACTTGTCCACTATGAAAAGACAAGTAGATTATTCTAACTGTCATATAACAAACAATTGTTGAATTAACCTTGAAATGAGTTCCTGGAACCTACCCGGCTGACAAATCCATATTCTTATTGCTTCACAATTAAGAGTACAGAAAGGTGTCACCCTCATGCTCTGATAACCTGGCATCTGAAGGCTCCAGTATACCTCAAGCGAAAGCCAACTTTTCCTGTTTGCTTGGTTCTCTTTCGCTTGTTCGCCGAGGCTGTGATGGTAAACTTGTTCGCTACTGATCTGAGTTTGCGGTTGCTTACACCCCAATACAGCAGGGGGAACCAAACGTTACGGATCGCAACAAAACATTCCGAGTGGTTACGAGTTTTAAAAGTGTTCATGTTTTTTTTTACTTCTTAAGTTAAGCTGCTCCCAAAAGTATTCATACTGTAAAATAAAATTCCAAACTTTTCAAAATGTACCGCTGTGACCAAAACAAACAGTGACCAAAACGAACAGTAAATGCTGTACCCGGAAACCAAACGTAGCCATCCAAAGCTAACGTCTGAGCAGGCTTACCACCCACCATATATTTGGACCAATCACGTTCGCCGAGCTAGAAAAAATGGGCTGCGCAGTTCGTGGTAGCCTGCTCTGACGAAAGCTTTGGATGGCTACGTTTGGTTTCCGGGCACAGCATTTACTGTTAATTTAGGTCAGAGCAGTACTTATTTCTAAAAGTTTGGAATTTTATCTTAAACTATGCATACTTTTGAGAGCAGCTTATGTGGAAGAAAACAGTCATCAGGTTATTTTAGTATGTAAGCAGGTTGTAAGAATTTATTCAGAATTAATCATAACAAAAACATTAACAAAGGAAATATAAGTCCTTTGTCAATGGGCCCTCCGACACCAACCACTATCGATGAGAGTCCTGTCCAAGGACTTTCACGGAATACTTATACCCAGTCAACATGTTCCTGGCTTGGTATAAACAGGTGATAGCGATGAAGGAATTGAGTGAAACGTCATACATTCAGCCCTTATCAACCGACCAGACATGGTGGTGCCAATCATATTCTCGAATATGATTAAGATGATTATGTCACTGCAATAACTAATATGGCAATCAATATACAATAATTATGCAAATCATTATATAGAAATATGATTATTTCAACACTGAACTGAAGAAGTAAAAAAACATGAACACTTTTAAAACTGTAACCACTCGTAATGATTTGTGGCGGTCCGTAACATTTGGTTCCCCCTGCTCTGTTGGGTTGTAAGCTACCGCAAACTCAGATCAGTAGCGAACAAGTATACCGTATACTGTCACAGCCTCGGCGAACAAGCGAAAGAGAACCAAGCGAACAGGAAAAGTTCGCTTTTGCTTGAAGTATACTGGAGCCTTTAGGTTTCTTAAATACGGCTGCGCATTCCTTTTTTAATTCCACATCATGCTTGTCTCTTGGAGAGAGCGAGAGAGAGAGAGAATTCTCTTTTCTTATATCAAATGACAACATTTCTTATTGCATTTTGCATTAAATACTTTTAATTGATCATTTTTCTTTTTATTTAGAACTTGCACACATTTTCAAATAACTAAATATTAATATATATTAATCTATAACATTTTAACTAGAAAACAGAAAATGTTCAACTCTTCAACAATAGTTGCTAACAAAATTAAATACAGGCCTGTGTGAATTTTGTAAAAAGTATAAAAACCAAACGTAGTGTTAATACTCTAACAGCATAATGTGAGTGAATACAGGCATAACATAAATATTTGTAAATAAAACCCCAAACGTAAACAAGGAACACTTTCAAGTTTGAACCATATCAGCAAAATAAGGATCACAATATAAACGGGAGTGTTGCTTCGGGTCACTTATCCTTTGGTGGAGGTGCTCTTTATTTGACAGCGAGACCAAAGTTGTGCAAGTGGCATTCCCTTTCCTGGCATGCCACATACTCCAAACCAGTGGTTCTCAAATGGTTTTTTAACACGTACCCCTTTGAAATTTTTAACCAGCGCAAAACATTTTTGGTAGAAAAAAAAGAATAATTATATTGTTATACTGCATTAATACAGTATAATAGAATTTTAGTCAGTGCGTAAACATTTTATCAAAAATATTTTGCTAAATAGCCAAATGTACTGTCCGGAAAGTATACAAGAAAGAAACATGTTTTGGTTTTTTTCAATAAACAATATTGTTTTTAAACATTATGCACATGCTGGTTAAATAGTTTTGGTCCGATAAATGGGTATTATAGTGTGACACCAGATTCAAAGTTTTGAACATACATATTTTGAGGAGAGGGGTTCTTTGCTCAACCAGAAAGAACATATACTATCCCTATTAATGTGGAATTCGCGATATGAGTCCTTTTACAAGGCCTGTCATTGACGCACATACACTGGTGCAGGATTCCCAGTTCAAACCGTTTTCGGAGAAGAACATTAAAAGCGTTAATATATTTTCCCCTCCATATGCTGTCAAATCAAAATTGGCTTTCCAGAGACTGCAGCACACGGACCTCACAGTGAACAAACGTCATCGTGAACGTGAATGCGGTTGTTACTTTAGAAATAAATTGCTTTGAAAATAAGAATATTGAATAGAAAATGTGGTTAATTGAACTTAGATTAAATCATTTGTATTGAAATTATTACAGTAAAATTCTTTGAGGAATTAGACATGACTGATATCTTTTTTTATTAACAATAAAAACAATTCTCACGTACCCCCTGCAGTACCTCTACTAATCCTTAGGGGTACGCGTACCCCCATTTGAGATCCACTGCTCCAAACAATGCACCGCTGTCCTCTCCACCTGCTCAAACAAGGGGGTTTCTCATTCTCTTGACCCAAACTATTGATCCGACTTAGCATTTTCCATTTGGACGAATAAAGTTTGCTAGCTAGTAAGCTAACAGACAGAATGGAACGGTTTGGCCGATTATCGGCGCTGATATTCAGCATTTTACAGATTATTGGTATCTGTATTTTATATGTCCGATTGCCGAGACATTAAATACATTTTAAAATGTGCTACTTTGGCTCTGATGCAGCCACCTCTCTCTGTGTGTCACCACTCTGTGGTCTCGAGCAATGTCCCGCCCACAGCACTATTGAATGGAAATACGCCACGAGTAATAGCCTATCAACACTAAGGCTACAGTGCCACGCTATGTACAGATGGGCACCGAGGCATCACCGGTGAGCGCGGAGCAGTGTTTCAAAGTAAAGGCAGCAGATATTGCCAAAGCTGCAATAAACATCAGAATCATATACGCTGAAGTTGCAAAAACACCTCAATCTTATGATCTAAGCTATGTCTATGACGACAAGCATACCCATTTTCCCAGTTACACTGAAATGCCCGAATAATGCATTTTTCTTTCTTATTTTTCGTACACTATACCGAGATAATAGATATAATAAATACAATTATAATATCTTTGAGTAACGTTACACCAAGATTAGCATTTTTACTGCTAATGTATATCGGTTCCAAATATTGGTTATCGGTAGTCAAAGAAGCAAAAACCCGGGTGTGGGAGGAGTTCGGGGAGGCTATGGAGAAGGACTTTCGGTTGGCCTCAAGGAAGTTCTGGCAAACCGTTAGACGGCTCAGAAAGGGAAAGCAGGGATTGGCCCAGGCTCTGTTGAGCAGGGGAGGAAAACTGCTGACCCGGACTGGGGATATCGTCGGGCGGTGGAAGGAGCACTTTGAGGAATTTCTTAACCCCGCCAACATGTCCTCTGTGGAGGAGGCAGAGTTCGAAGACTCGGGGAAAGTCTCAGCCATATCCCTGGCAGAGGTCACTGAGGTAGTTGGGAAGCTCCTTAGCGGCAAGGCGTAGGTTGTGGATGAGATTTGCCCCGAGATGCTGAAGGTTCTGGACATTGTTGGGCTGTCTTGGTTGTCACTCCTCTTCGGTGTCGCGTGGAGGTTGGAGACAGCACCATTGTAATGGCAAACCGGGGTGGTGGTTCCCATTTTTAAAAAGGGGGACCGGAGGGTGTGCTCCAATTATCGGGGTATCACACTTCTCAGCCTACCTGGGAAGCTTATGCCAGGGTGTTGGAAAGAAGACTCCGACCGATTGTCGAACCTCGGATCCAGGAGGAGCAATGTGGATTCCGTCCTGGTCATGGAACAGTGGACCAACTCTTTACCCTTACGGGGCTGTTGGGGTGGGGGGCGGGGCATATGAGTTTGCCCATCCAGTCTACATGTGTTTTGTGGACTTGGAGAAGGCCTACGACCGTTTCCCCCAGGGAGTCCTGTGAGGGGTACTGCGGGAGTATGGGGAGTGTTTGTGATTTTCATGGATAGAATCTCAAGGTGTAGCCGGGGGGAGGGGTGTGTCCAGTTTGGGGACCTCAGAATTGCTTCTCTGCTCTTTGCAGATGATGTGGTTCTGTTGGCTTCTTCAGACTGTGACCTTCAGCATGCACTGGAGCGGTTTGCAGCTGAGTGTGAAGCGGTCGGGATGAGAGTCAGCACCTCCAAGTCTGAGGCCATGGTTCTCTGCCGGAAAACGGTGGAGTGCTCTCTCCAGGTTGGGAGTGAGTTGCTGCCCTAAGCGGGGGAGTTCAAGTATCTCGGGATCTTGTTCACGAGTGAGGGAAAAATGTAGCGTGAGATTGACAGGCGGATTGGTGCAGCATCAGCAGTAATGCGGGCGTTGTACCGGACCGTCGTGGTGAAGAAGGAGCTGAGCCGAAAGGCGAAGCTTGCGATTTACCAGTCGGTCTACGTTCCAACCCTCACCTATGGTCATGAGCTTTGGGTAGTGACCGAAAGAATAAGGTCGCGAGTACAAGCGGCTGAAATGTGTTTCCTCCGTACGGTGGCTGGGCTCAGCCTTAGGGATAGGGTAAAGAGCTCGGTTATCCGGAGGGAGCTCAGAGTAGAGCCGCTGCTCCTTCGCGTCGAAAAGAGCCAGATGAGGTGGTTCGGGCATCTGATTAGAATGCCTCCTGGGCGCCTCCCGTTGGAGGTTTTCCGGGCACGCCCTACTGGTAGGAGACCCCGGGGTAGACCCAGAACACGCTGGCGAGATTATATGTCTCGTCTGGCCTGGGAATGCCTCGGGATCCTCCAGGAGGATCTGGAAAGCGTTGCTGGGGATAGGGACGTCTGGACTACCCTTCTTAGCCTGCTGCCACCGCTACCCGACCCCGGATAAGCGGCGGAAAATGGATGGATGGATGGCATCCTTGATTACAAATAATCGGTATCGGCCCTGAAAATACCATATCGGTCGACCCCTAATTTTAACCCTAGACTATCTAGTGACTTGTAGGTGAGACTTGGGATGTCACAATACCAGAAATGTTGTAGTCGATACCAATCCATCCATCCATCCATCCACCCATTAGCTATACCGCTTATCTTATGCAGTGTCGCGGGGGGGGCTGGAGCCTATCCCAGCCGACACAGGCGTTGCGCATAGGCTCCATGCTAAGCGGCATTTTAGTGTTTTTCAAAGGTCTGCAATAGCAGTTTACGCTTCCCAAAAGCAAATATGTGAATGGGAGAAATGTGTGAAGAGGGTAATTTGTAGCCAGTGTTTGTTTCAATAAAAGTTTGTGGAATAGCCTGTCGCTGCTGTTGTTACAGAGGCCGTGCCGTTTTTATTTTCTGCTACCCCGCTATTATTCACATTGTATTTTCAGTTATCTGCTTACTGTAAGGTGACCTTGAGTGCCTTGAAAGGCGCCCTCATATAAAATGTATTATGTTTATACCTTTTTTCCCCCCAAGAAAACCAACTCAACGAGCTGGAGCAGAGGCTAGCACAAACAGAAAAGGTGCTCAACACTATTCTCACTCAGCTGGATCCTTTAACTAATTGGTGAGCATGTTCAAAAATGGTTTGCTTTGCAGCAAGGTTTGTCTGTATTATATGTTTAGTATCGAAATTGCTTTTCTGTTCACTGCTCAATATTTAGCTAATTATCCTCATCGGCAGACAGTTTAAGCATAAATTGTGATACAATAACATCAAGAAGCAATTTTCAACAATGTTTTAAAATATGATTTCAGGCAGGAGGAACATTTTTCTGTTTTTATATCAATTGTATTCTTCCTTTAAGCATAAAATCTGTGGCCCAAGAGCAGAAGAATGAAATTATGTCTCAACTCCAGACAATCCGATGCCTTATGAGAAAGAGAGGGATGGACTGTCCACACCTCAACATTGAAGGTAATACACATTTGGCTTTTTGTCTAGGCCTGGGTTGAAATTACTCATTGGCTACATTTAATCTCTATTGTATTCATTTTATGTGCAAATCAGACAAATTGATCATATTATTATCAGTTGGCTACATCTGTATGCTAATTGAAATGTCATGTATCTAGCTCTGTTCAAAATGCAGTACAAAGGATTCTGTGATAGATTTTCATTGTGTATTTATGTCTGCTTACTTGAGCAGTGACAGCTAATATTGCTCCCTATTCTTTTCAGGGCCATCCTGTGCTACAAACATTGATGACTTTGTTGAGTCGCTGGTGGCCCAAGATACCTTGGTAGCAGAAGACTCAATAACGGAAAACCATATTGGCAAACATAATACAGAGGAGTATGAGGAGACTCAGCATCAGAAAGGCCAAACCAAAGACGATAATGCAGAGGGGGAAAGGGAGGATGAGTTTGTACATGAGACAGCGTTATTGCCATTACTGGAGGACTCCTGTGACGCAAAGATTGAAGGCATCGGGGCAGCCTTGCTATTGCAGGATGAGAAGCCAGGCCTCCGACGGCGAAACAGGCCAAATTAAACCAACCAGGTGTTTTTGTATTACAAGAATGCCGCACACTATTTTCTTGTTTTTATAGCGATAAGGTCATATTTAATGATTATTGCAAAATATATTGAAATTATTTATGCAAAAAATATGTACTGTGTATATATTGTTAAACACTCCAAGTGCTTACTGAGTTGTCATATCTAGTGTGCATCCATTGTCAAAAAAAAAAATAGATTAAGATTTTGGTTGATTTACACGTCTTCCAACTTCATTAAATGCAAGACAAGAAACGAACATGAAATAAATGATCTGACTCACTCATGCAATGCACCCCAAGTCCCCTTCCATCCCCTGCACTAACCTGTCCTATTCTGTCTTTTCCCTCCTGGCACCTGTCCTTGCATGATCTGCCTTGATATGCGCCGCCTATGACATGCGCCTTTGACAAATTCAGTTTCTGACCTATGGTTCATCTACCTTCATTACAAATATTTTTTAAAGTGCCATAATAGGCAACGTTCTAAATTACAGAAATGGTTAATTAGAATACAATTGTCTGGTTCTTTTTGACTAATTAAGGTTAATTTGCAACGATTGGATTGTTCATTGGAATAACCGTTTGTCTTATCCATTTAGGTAGCTTTCTGTTTTTCTTTATCCTACTTATTTGCCATAATATGAAATGTGTGTGGACTGGACACTTGAGGTGTCAGCCCAAAATGTTCAGCCCTTGAAAACAAAAAATACTTCAGAACGGATAATTTATTGTAAAAAAAATTACTTCTCTGTGCTGCTTACAAGTCTACAACTATGACGATTGGAGTTTCATTTAAATTAAAATAATACAAATGTTTTTTAATTTATAGTCCATATAAACTCACTTCAACAAGTTTTGAAGGGGGTGGCGGGACGCAGGGTACGTTAGTTCTTGCCTTGCCCAGGCTAGAAAAAAGTAAATTTGAAAAAGGAATTGGAGTACAAATGGACCCTGTAAAATAACATAATATTGTTTCAGATGAATTATGTAGATACTACATTATATATGAGAAAGTAAATAAATACATTAATACAAAAGGGAGTACAAAACGCAAACGACATACGTTTTTAGTCAGACCCTCACATGCCACCGTACTTTGTCCATGAACGCAGTTTCTGCCTGCACACGCGCAGTGCCAGGAAAAAACATGGCAACAACCTTGCAGCGCCTTGCATCAGCAGGGAAACATCTAGTAAAGAGGAAATTATTGAGAAAACAGGTGAGAATTATATGTTGTAGTGCACGTAAAGGCGATTATTGTGATAAACTAGACTTTACGAAGATACAATTAGGCCCTCCTTACCAAATCCGCATAGACAATTTAAATTGTATGCTGGAAACGTTTCAATAACTGTCCAATAAATTAAGCAATTGAATAAAACCCCGTTATTCAACTAAATATTTGGCCGTGATGAGAGCGGATAGTATAATGTGTATCGTGACTGAATCAAGAGACGTTAAGGCGAGCTTGTATTAGAGCCTTTCGGAGATGTGGGCTGCACGGGCTCAATTCAACGAAACACCTACAGTGCATCCGGAAAGTATTCCTACCCCTTCACTTTTCCACATTTTATTATGTTACAGCCTAATTCCAAAATGGATTAAATAAAAAAAAATCCTCAACATTCTACACACAATACCGCATAATGACAAAGTGAAAAAAGTTTTTTTGAATTTTTTGCAAATATTAAAAATAAAAAAATAAAATATCACATGTACGTAAGTATTCACACCCTTTACTCAATACATTGTTGAAGCACCTTTGGCAGCAATTACAGCCTCAAGTCTTCTTGAGTATGATGCTACAAGCTTGCCACACCTATTTTGGGGCAGTTTATCCAATTCTTCTTTGCAGATCGTCTCAAACTCCATCAGGTTGGATGGGGAGCGTCGATGCACAGCTATTTTCAGATCTCTCCAAAGATGTTCAATCGGGTTCAAGTCTGGGCTCTGGCTGGGCCACTCAGGGACATTCACAGACTTGTCCCAAAGCCACTCCTTTGTTATCTTGGCTGTGTGCTTAGGGTCGTTGTCCTGCTGGAAGGTCAACCTTCGCCCCAGTCTGAGGTCCAGAACGCTCTGGAGCAGGTTTTCATCAAGGATCTCTCTGTACATTGCTGCATTCATCTTTCCCTTAATCCTGACTAGTCTCCCAGTTCCTGCTGCTGAAAAACACCCCCACAGCATGATGCTGCCACCACCGTGCTTCACTGTAGGGATGGTATTGGCCAGGTGATGAGCAGTGCCTGGTTTCCTCCAGACATGACGCTTGGCATTCAGGCCAAAGAGTTCAATCTTGGTTTCATCAGACCAGAGAATTTTGTTTCTCATGGTCTGAGAGTCCTTTAGGTGCCTTTTGGCAAACTCCATGCGGGCTGTCATGTGCCTTTTACTGAGGAGTGGCTTCCATCTGGTCACTCTACCATAAAGGCCTGATTGGTGGAGTGCAGCAGAGATGGTTGTCCTTCTGGAAGGTTCTCCCATCTCCACAGAGGAACACTGGAGCTCTGTCAGAGTGACCATCGGGTTCTTGGTCACCTCCCTGACCAAGGCCCTTCTCCCCCGATTGATCAGTTTGGCTGGGCGGCCAGCTCTAGGAAGAGTCCTGGTGGTTCCAAACGTCTTCCATTCGCCAATGATTGAGACCACTGTGCTCGTTAGGACCTTCAATGCTGCAGACATTTTTTTGTACCCTTCCCCAGATCTGTGCCTCGATACAACCCTGTCTCGGAGGTCTACAGACAATTCCTTGGACTTCATAACTTGGTTTGTGCTCTGACATGCACTGTCAACTGTGGGACCTTATATAAACAGGTGTGTGCCTTTCCAAATCATGTCCAATCAATTGAATTTACCACAGGT
Organism: Galaxias olidus; assembly: GCA_026901105.3. Classification (NCBI taxonomy): domain Eukaryota; kingdom Metazoa; phylum Chordata; class Actinopteri; order Galaxiiformes; family Galaxiidae; genus Galaxias; species Galaxias olidus. Next base: position 43,156 of record JAPMUY010007341.1, on the reverse strand, counting down.
GGACTCCAATCAAGTTGTAGAAACATCTCAAGGATGATCAGTGGAAACGGGATGCACCTGAGCTCAATTTTGAGTGTCACAGCAAAGGGTGTGAATACTTATGTACATGTGATATTTAATTGTTTTATTCTTAATACATTTGCAAAAAATTCAAAAAAACTTTTTTCACTTGGTCATTATGCAGTTTTGTATGTAGAATGTTGAGAATTTTTTCTTATTTAATCCATTTTGGAATTAGGCTGTAACATAATAAAATGTGGAAAAAGTGAAGGGGTATGAATACTTTCCGGATGCACTGTAGGTAGTGCCCACTCAAAACCCTAATGATGTATCTGCTTTCAACCCAAATTCATTGTAAATATTGGGTTTATTGGTGTTAGATTTCGAGTACGTTGTTCACGGATATTTCATGGACGTATCCTGCTCCGCATTTTGAAACGGAGCTCTCTACTGCAGTCATTTATGTATATCATTTATGTAGTCATTTCCCTTAGCAAACTTCATATGTTGGACAGTTATTCTGTAGCTGTAGGTGTCTACCAGCTTGGTTTAGGCAAGTTATTTACAGCTACAACTGGAAGCACAAAAATGTACACTCCTGTGTTAGAAAAGTTATTCTCATCCTTACCTAATCTTATACTTTGCAGCCCATAGTTGGATCACCTAGACTTTTGTCAACTCATGCTGTAAACAAAGTGGTTCTTAATGTTCCTGAAACCAAGGTTACAACTTTGGAAAATGGACTCCGTGTTGCTTCTGAGGACTCCGGTCTATCCACTTGTACAGTAAGTAGCAAAAACAATATGTCCAGAGAAGACATGTTTGCCTGTGTATCCAATGTCAATTGACTGTTGTGTTTACACAGTTTTATGAAAATGTTCACCCAAATTTAAGTGTACAATATTGACAACTTATACTCTGAAAACCACAAATATGTCGAACAATTTTTTTTCAGGAGGCAGTTCCAAGGTTTCGACAAGCCTAAAGCCCTAAACATACAGACAGCCTCTGCTTGCAATAGCATTTGTATTAGCACACTACATAACGATCATGTCGCAGATGCTTTTATCCAAAGTGACTTACAATGAAATTACAGGGACAGTCCCCATGGAGCAACTTAGGGTTAAGTGCCTTGCTCAAGAGCACACTAGTGGTGGTGTTCCTAGGTGGGCTTGAACTCATGACATTCTGGTCCCCAGGTAGCAAGTCTACCCACCGCTATCCCACACTAGATCTGAAATAATGCCTCAGTAAAATACACCTATCAGCTAAAACATTAAAACCACCAGCCTAATATAGTGCAGGTTCCCCTCGTTCCAGCAAAATGGCTCTGACCCGTCGAGGCATGGACCACAATACCTCTGAAGATATCCTGTGGTGTCTGACACCCTGGCATTAGTAGCAGATCCTTTAAGTCCTGTAAATTGCGAGGTGGGGCCTCCAAGGATCGGACTTGTTGTTCCAGCACGTCCCACAGATGCTCGATCGTATTGAGATCTGGGGAATTTGGAGGCGAAGTGGACACCTTGAACACTTTGCCATGATCCTTACCAACAATTTTTGCAGTGTGGCAGGGCGCATTATCCGGCTGAAAGAGGCCACTGCCATCAGGGAATACCGTTGCCATGAAGGGGTGTACTTGGTCTGCAACATGTTTAGGTAGGTGGTACGTGTCAAAATAACATCCACATGAATGCCAGGATCCAAGGTTTCCCAGCAGAACATTGCCCAGAGCATCACACTGCCTCCGCTGGCTTGCCTTCTTCCCATAGTGCATCCTGGTACCATCGTTTTCCCAGGTAAACGACGCACATGCACCCGGCCATACACATGATCTAAATGAAAACGTGATTCATCAGACCAGGCCACCTTCTTCCATTGCTCCATGGTCCAGTTCTGACTCTTACGTCCCCATAGTAGGCGGTTTCAGCAGTGGACAGGGGTCAGCATGGGCACTCTGACCGGTCTGCGGCTATACAGCCCCATACACAGCAAGCTGCAATGTACTGTGTGTTCTGACACCTTTCTACCACAGCCAGCATTAACTTTTTCAGCAATTTGTGCTACAGTAGCTCTTCTGTGGGATGGGACCAGATGGGCTAGCCTTCGTGCCTCATGCGCATCAATGAGCCCTGTCGCCGGGTCACCGACTGTCATTCCTTGGACCACTTTTGGTCGGTACTATCCACTGCATACCGGGAACAGCCCATATGACCTGGAGTTTTGGAGATGCTCTGACCCAGTCGTGTAGCCATCACAATTTGGCTCTTGTCAAAGTTGCTCAGATCCTTACGCTTGCCCATTTTTCCTGCTTCCAACACATCAATTTCAAGATCTGACTGTTCGCTTACTACCTAATTTATCCTACCTCTAGGTGCCATTGTAACAAGATGATCAATGTTATTCACTTCACCTGCCAGTGGTATTAATGTTTTGACTGGTTGGTGTATAAATATATCATCATCATCATCGTCATCCGCTTCGTCCGGGGTCGGGTCGCGGAGGTAGCAGTTCAAGCAGGGCATCCCAAACTTCCCTTTCCCGGGCCACATTAACCAGCTCTGACTGGGGGATTCCAAGGCGTTCCCAGGCCAGTGTGGAGATATAATCCCTCCACCTGGTCCTAGGTCTGGCCTCCGCCCAGCTGGACATGCCTGGAACACCTCCCTAGGGAGGCGGCCAGGTGGCATCCTTACTAGATGCCCGAACCACCTCAACTGGTTCCTTTCTACGCAAAGAAGCAGCGGCTCTACTCCGAGTCCCTCACGAATGGCTGAACTTCTCACCCTATCCCTAAGGGAGATGCCAGCCACCCTCCGGAGGAAACTCATTTCCGCCGCTTGTATCCGCGATCTCGTTCTTTCGGTCATGACCCACCCTTCATGACCATAGGTGAGAGTAGGAACGAAGATAGACCGGTAGATTGAGAGCTTTGCCTTCTGGCTCAGCTCTCTCTTCGTCACAACGGTGCGATAGAGCGACTGCTACACCGCACCCGCTGCTCCAATTCTCCGGCCCATCTCTCGTTCCATTTTACCCTCACTCGAGAACAAGACCCCAAGATACTTGAACTCCTTCACTTGGGGTAAAGACTCATTCCCTACCTGGAGTAGACAATCCATCGGTTTCCTGCTGAGAACCATGGCCTCAGATTTGGAGGTGCTGATCCTCATCCCAGCCGCTTCACACTCGGCTGCGAACCGATCCAATGAGTGCTGCAGGTCGCAGACTGATGATGCCATCAGGACCACATAATCTGCAAAAAGCAGTGATGCAATCCTCTGCCCACCAACCCGCAGCCCCCCTCCCCCGCGGCTACGCCGTGAGATCCTGTCCATGAATACCACAAACAGGATAGGTGACAAAGCGCAGCCTTGGAGGAGGCCAACCCTCACCGGAAACGAGTCCGACTTACTGCCGCAGACCCGGACACAGCTCTCGCTTTGGGAGTACAGAGATTGGATGGCTCTGAGTAGAGACCCCCTCACCCCATACTCTCGCAGCACCTCCCACTGTATCTCCCGGGGAACCCGATCATACGCCTTCTCCAAATCCACAAAACACGTGTAGACCGGATTGGCATACTCCCAGGCCCCCTCAAAGATCCTCGCGAGGGTAAAAAGCTGGTCCGTTGTTCCACGACCAGGCCGGAAACCGCATTGTTCCTCCTCAATCCGATTATCGGTCGAACCCTCCTTTCCAGCACCCTGGAGTATACTTTCCCGGGGAGGCTGAGTAATGTGATGCCTCTGTAGTTGGCACACACTCTCCGGTCCCCCTTTTTGAACAGGGGAACCACCACCCCGGTCTGCCACTCCTTAGGTACTGTCCCCGACTTCCACGCAATGTTGATGAGACGTGTCATCCATGACAGTCCCTCAACACCCAAAGCCTTCAGCATTTCTGGGCGGATCTCATCAACCCCTGGGGCTTTGCCACTGTGGAGTTGTTTGACTACCTCAGTGACCTCCGCCAGGGAGATTGATGCTGATCCCCCATCATCCTCCAGCCCTGTCTCTACTGTGTAGGGTGGGTTTGTCGGGTTCAGGAGTTCCTCAAAGTGCTCCTTCCACCTCCCAATCACCTTGTCAGTTGAGGTCAACAACGTCCCATCCTTACTGTATACAGCTTGAATGGTTCCCTGCATTCCCCTCCTGAGGTGTCGGATGGTCTTCCAGAACCGCTTTGGCGCCAGCCGAAAGTCCTTCTCCATGGTTTCTCCGAACTCCTCCCACACCCGCTGCTTTGCTTCTGCCACGGCCGAGGCTGCAGTCCTTCGGGCCTGTCGGTACCTTGCAACTGCCTCCGGAGTCGCCCGGGACAGCATGTCCCGGAAGGCCTCCTTCTTCAATCGGACGGCTCCCCTGACCACCGGTGTCCACCAGGATGTTCGAGGGTTACCGCCCCTTGAGGCACCTAAGACTTTGAGACCACAACTCTCAGACGCAGCTTTAGCAATGGAGGCTTTGAACATCGCCCACTCCGGTTCAATGCCCCCAGCCTCCACAGGGATGCCAGAGAAGCCCCGCCGGAGGTGTGAGTTGAAGGCCTCCCGGACCGGGGACTCCTCCAGACGTTCCCAGTTCACCCGCACTACACGCTTGGGCTTACCAGGTCTGTCCAGAGGCTTCCCCCGCCACCTGACCCAACTCACCACCAGATGGTGATCAGTTGACAGCTCTGCCCCCCTCTTCACCCGAGTGTCCAAAACATATGGCCTCAGGTCCGATGATACGATAACAAAATCGATCATCGACCTTCTGCCTAGGGTGCTCTGGTACCAGGTACACTTATGAGCATCCTTATGTTCGAACATGGTGTTTGTTATGGCCATTCCATGACTAGCACAGAAGTCCAATAACAAGCCACCTCTCGGGTTCAGATCGGGGAGGCCATTCCTCCCAATCACGCCTCTCCAGGTGTCTCCATCATTGCCCACATGTGCGTTGAAGTCCCCCAGCAAGACTACAGAGTCCCCCTCAGGAGCCCCATACAAGGCTCCATCCAGGGTCTCCAAAAAGGCTTATTCTATAATACAGTAAGCTTGTCCACTGATTAATAATTTCTAGATTTAATAAGGCAGCGCCATAGGCGAACATCTTATATCAACTTTGATGGGGACAATTACATTAAACTTTCTCGAGCAATCCCTGAAGGGTGTTATGTAACACACAGCATACTTTGTAATAAGGTAAATGTTATATGTCAGGTGTCCCCGTGATTACGGCCAGTGCAGCCCTAGCAACATATCTCTCCCACTCTCCTGCACCTGCATTAGCTCCCCATCAAGTCTCTCATCTCATTCAAAATACTACTCACCTACAAATCTCTACATGACTAGCCCCCTCCTACCTCTCTGACTTTCTTCAATCCTACATGGCTTCTCATACCCTCCGCTCCTCTGACTGGTCTCCTCACCAGCTGCTAAACCAGACTCCTCCTCATGCCCCGTTTCTCTGGAACTCCCTTCCCCCAGCTCTCCGGAACTCTGACACCATGTACACCTTTAAATCCCTCTCAAAACCCACTGGTTTTCCTTGGCTTAACCTCAACTTGTTCCAGTGTTCTTGAGTTACTAAAAAGGCACTTATAAATACCATTAGTATTAGTAGTATAGTATTATTATTACTGTTAATAATAACAATAATAATAATAATAATATTATTATTATTATTATTATTAATTAATAATAATAATAATAATAATAATAATAATAATAATAATAATAATAATAACTTATGCTCATAAGTTGGGATACGCCCCATTATAAACCTCATATTTCCGCTCTGGCACCTCCGTGCTCAACTTTCATAATCAGTATCTCCTCCCATATTTTCCCTCGACCCTTCCATTAATGCATTTGCATGAGCAGGAGAAACGGAACTTGTCAGTCTATTCGTACATACCATACCATTTTTAAGCGCGCGTTGCAACAAAATTATGACCATGTTAGTACATCTGCCCCAAAGTGTCTTATTTGTAAATTATCAAAGACGTTTGTTGTGTTATGCAAAGCTTGTATGTAAATATATTTAGATGGGTCTGAATTCCGTTCCCAAGGCATGCACAAGTCAAATCCATCTTAACTGGAGTACAAAGATGGTCAGATAATATTCTTGCTAACAGGGAAGTCCCATGTAGGCCAAAATGTTTTCTGTAACCAAGACAGATTTTAAGGTAATTGCAATGAGATGCATATACTTGGCGTTCTTTCAGATATTAGGGGGATTGTCATTCCAAATAATGTAGAAATGAGTATCAAGTAAAGAACTTATTTTGAAATTAATAAGACTTTTTTATAGATATTGAGGTCTGTGCACAATATTCATTTAATTTAATAGATGAAAACTAGGGGCAAATTGAAGTTTGCCAGGACATTTGGGGCTGGTGCATACCTTATTTAACATCTATCGTACTGATTTTGATTTCATTCTGACTCAGGTAGGCCTATGGATTGATGCAGGGAGTCGCTATGAGAATGAGAGAAATAATGGCACAGCACACTTCTTGGAACATATGGCATTTAAGGTAAGGCAAAAGTGCAGTCCATTTATTAATTGGCAAACTGCAATGCCAATAAGCTAAATTAAACTGTGGCGTGTGTCCGATAGGGTACAAGGAAACGCTCGCAGCTTGACCTGGAGTTGGAAATAGAGAACATGGGAGCTCACCTCAATGCGTATACCTCAAGGGAGCAGACTGTATATTACGCCAAAGCCTTCTCCAAGGACCTTCCACGAGGTATGACCATTTGGCCATTTAATAATATTTTTAAGGCTTGTCTCTGTCCATAGAGATTTCCTTATCTGCTTGAGACATTCAAGTGGATGAGGTGATTACCGTCTAATAAACAAATCTATCTTTATTAAATTAGACCTTCTTAAAGAAAGTCATTGGTTTTATGTGACTAGTAACCATTCAACAATGCAACAATTTAGAATGTGTAACAGAGATAGAACAAGTGGTGTGTAATGCATTTTCCTTCCAGCTGTAGAAATCCTTGCTGACATCATCCAGAACAGCACATTGGGTGAGGCGGAGATAGAGCGAGAGCGAGGGGTAATCCTCAGAGAGATGCAGGAAGTGGAAACCAACCTTCAGGAAGTAGTCTTTGATTACCTCCATGCCACCGCATACCAATCCACCGCACTGGGCAGAACCATCTTGGGCCCAACTGAAAACATCAAGTCAGTGTCTCTAATAAAATGTATTTACAAAAAATCTCATAAAATATAATATTTGTACTCTCACAGACTACATTAAATTACTATACTAACAAGTGCACTAAGTTTGTCTGTACTGTACGCAGCTAGAGGCCAAAGCTACTAAAGTATAGTAGTGTTTAACATTCTATATTTATATATCTATACGTAGATTTATGTGGTGTAAATATTAACAAGTTTGCAATTAATATTATGAAGTGCAGATGATCAGTGTAATATTATAACAGTCATGTATGCATGTAGTGTTTAAGTAGAAAGCTATGATCCCAACTACATGCCTGACTGAGCTTCATATTGTTATGGAACAATATGAAGCTAATTGTTGGTTTCCTATGTGTGATTCAGAACAATCAACAGAGGAGACCTTGTGGAATACATCACCACCCACTACAAAGGACCAAGGATAGTGTTAGCTGCAGCAGGAGGTCAGAGACATTTTGAATAGTATACTTATGGACAAGTTTGTATAGCTCATGTTACGGATGTGCACCAAATGTCACCTGAGGACAAGGTAACCAGTCCAATAAAAAAAAAGTTTTGGAAATGCAAATGAGTGTGTGTGTTAATATACTGTATATACAGTATATGGCTCTATATATGGATGGATGGATAGATATGTATGTAGATGTGATATACATACATACACATACACACACACACACTTGCATTTCTAAATAGTACGACTATAGTTATTTTATATCAGCACTTTTTTGGATTCAACATTTTTCAGGAGTTGGCAGGTGTGTGTTAGTGTAGACGTTCGAAGGTGTCAGTTTATTCTGAAATAATATACTTTATTATGAGTTAAAATATGTATTCTTGCGCATTTACACTTGTTATGTAGTTTAATAAAACAAAACTCTTAATTAGCCTACTCACTTTATTGGTAAGGAGGTTATTGCTTTATGTGGTTACAAATGTTTCCTTTCTATCTTTGTTCAGGGGTTGCCCACAACGAGCTCATAGACTTGGCAAAGCATCACTTTGGAAAGCTACCTGCTAGATACAAAGAAGCCCCATCACTCCCTCTTTGCAGCTTCACTGGCAGTGAGGTAAAGATCAAGTTAACACTTACAGCCTTCACTTTTTCCAGTCATTTAAAGGCCTTGATTGCACATTTCAAAATACACAGGATATGATTTTAATAGTTATAATATCCATTGCCATAATCCAAGATGAGCACTTTCAAAAACTAATATTTAGAATGGATTTGGAATGAGAGCAGATACACTCACTGGCCGCTTTATTAGGTACACCTGTTCAACTGCTCGTTAACGCAAATATCTAATCAGCCAATCACATGGCTACAACTCAATGCATTTAGGCATGTAGACATGGTCAAGATGACCGGTGAAGTTCAAACAGAGCATCAGAAAGGGGATTTAAGTGACTTTGAACGTGGCATGGTTGTTGGTGCCAGACGGGCTGGTCTGAGTATTTCAGGAACTGCTGATCTACTGGGATTTTCACGCACAACCATCTCTAGGGTTTACAGAGAATGGTGCAAAAAAGAGAAAATATCTAGTGAGCGGCAGTTCTCTGGGCAAAAATGCCTTGTTGATGTCAGAGGAGAATGGCCAGACTGGTTCAAGATGATAGAAAGGCAACAGTAAGTAACTCAAATAACCACTCGTTACATCCAAGGTATGCAGAAGACCATCTCTGAACCCACAACACGCGAACCTTGAAGCAGATGGGCTACAGCAGCAGAAGACCACACCGGGTGCCACTCCTGTCAGCTAAGAACAGGAAACTGAGGCTACAATTCGCACGGGCTCACCAAAATTGGACAATAGAAGATTGGAAAAATGTTGCCTGGTCTGATGAGTCTCGATTTCTGCTGCGACATTTGGACGGTAGGGTCAGAATTTGACCCCAAAAAAAAAATCCAGCCTTGTATCAACGGTTCAGGCTGGTGGTGGTGGTGTAATGGTGTGGGGGATATTTTCTTGGCAAACTTTGGTACCAATTGAGCATCTTTTAAACGCCACAGCCTACCTGAGTATTGTTGCTGACCATGTCCATCCCTTTATGACCACAGTGTACCCATCTTCTGATGGCTGCTACCAGCAGGATAACTCGCCATGTCACAAAGCTCAAATGCTCTCAAACTGGTTTCTTGAACATGACAATGAGTTCACTGTACTCAAATGGCCTCCACAGTCACCAGATCTCAATCCAATAGAGCACCTTTGGGATGTGGTGGAACGAGAGACTTGCATCATGGATGTGAAGCCGACAAAATCTGCAGCAACTGAGTGATGCTATCATGTCAATATGGACCAAAATCTCTGAGGAATGTTTCCAGCACCTTGTTGAGTCTATGCCACGAAGAATTATGGCAGTTCTGAAGGCAAAAGGGGGTCCAACCCAGTACTAGCAAGGTGTACCTAATAAAGTGGCCAGTGAGTGTATGTCATTTGGGTTTTCAAGTGGGCACCCTATATCCCATTTGTTTTGTTAATTTGAGCCCACGACACCTCCAAAAGGCGGAGAGCAATGACGTCTCAGAGCCACCCTCCTCTTTATCTGCTCTCAGCACGTCCAGATAATTAAAAAGAAAAAATGTATAATCAGGCTGAGAGATAGCCCTACCCAATTCCTGCAGGCAGCTCCGTCAAATCTTTCCCTATTCCTGCAGGCTTGGTATATGACTATCTACAGGAAAGGCTTACCTTTTAAACCTTAGTGCTGCGATGAAACCACTTTCTTTAAATTTTCAACATAATGGTCTTAACTTTTACGCCCATATTGGATCCTTCCATTTCAGCCAGAGCCAGTGGCTGCTTCTTTCTGCGACACAGATTTGAACTCCTTTAGTAGATTGGTTGTTGATATTGCCACAAATACAAATAATATCCAACTTCCACTGGACACACCTTTGTTCTGCAGCCTCGCTGTTCTGCCTCAGCTGCTAATTTGCTAAAGCGGAGTTTCTTTCTTTTGTTTGCCTTGTCTAATGCTTCTTCCCATGGCACCGTTAGCTCTAGAAAATACATAGTTTGTTGTGTGTAGGACCAGAAAAATAAGTTTGGTCTTATATTGGTTGTTGCAATTTCTGATAGGACTCAGTTGTTGGCTGACATATGATAGCATTTTCCAAGTACTTAGAAACGTGATTGTGGCACCACGTAAATCTTACCCAAGGCTAGTCTTCAGAGTCTTAGAGTCTTCTAAGTCTCCAGACGGAGATTAAGACAAATCCTAGACTAAAAAACATTTTCAATGGAGAATGTCCATTGACAGTTAGATTAAGACTAGTTGTAGACTAAAACTATGTTCGGTAAACTGGCCCTGTGTTTGAGATTAGTGGTCCCCTCACATGTTGGATCCTCACTTACCCACTGGCTAAGATTTGTAGGTGTTTGCAGTACGTCGTAGGTTGCCCCAACAATAAAGCTAATTCTTGTGGATTCCATTCCCCACAAGTCCTTCCAGGTAATTTCCCTCTGCTCTACACTTTCCCAGTTTATCCATCGCCCTTGTTTGGCTTGAGACAGTTTTAGCGCTCCTTGCTGCTTCCTCTTGCTTACGTATCTGTTCTCAATAATTTGCTTTGTTCTGAAAGGGGTTGATTTTGTCTAGCTGTTTACTCACGTGCAAAGTCCAAATCCTCATATAGATTTTGTGCACTGAAACTCTTCTGTAAGCCCAGTAAGCAGCAGGTCTGGAGCACCTTTCCCATAGAGAGCCAGGCCACTAACACATCTTGGTGGCACCCCTAACCATCTTTCTAGCTTTCCAACTTTAGTGATGGGTATATCATACACTGTCAATGGCCACACAAGCTGGGGCGGAAAGCCAAACTGTAAGCATCATAGCTATCTTTCCTAGCAACCCTGACTTCTCAATGCTCTTTAGGCCTCTTCTATGCTCTCTTCCTTAGTCTTTAAGTGTAGCATTATACCATTTTCCGAGACCAATCGATCTATGAGTAATATTTTGTTGCACAATTTTCTCTTGACAATTGATATGCTTTTGGATTTGCCTGGTTTTGTTTTAATTTCAGACCATTTAAGGTTATCATTAGGTTCACGTAATAGTCATTTAGTACAACAGAATGGTTCAATGTGTTGTTGATCTGGCCATGAAGATGCCCAACAGGTTTCAAAGCACACGGTCCAGACCTGGCCTGACTAAATAATACCAGAGATCTGTCATGCCTTTTTAATATTTACATATGACATTTTAGAGTACCTAGGGATGTCACGATTCCAGAAATTTAGTAGTTGATACCAATACCAGTGCAATTCCACAATTCTCGATACCCAATTTGATACCATGGTAAAAAAAAAAAAAATTAAATCCCATATACGTCAACATACTCCTTTTTTTTAAACATTACAAAAAAGAGTGGTATGTAGCCTTCAAGCAAAAAAAAAAAAAGAAGCAGCAAAAGAACAGTGGCAATTCAATTATTTAAAACAAGCAATATTGTTTTAAATTACAAACAATAATATTTTAATGATGGGTCAAAAGGATTACGCCTGTTACTTTAAGATGTGGCTAAAGTCTAAAGTCAGCTAAAGTCTGGAGAAAGCGTGACGGGAAAGTAACACCAGGCATATTTAAAATAAACAACCCTAACTTTACAAAAAAGAGGCCTATTTAAATGATAATAAAAAGAAACATACGCGCCCATATTATAGCACGTCTAAGCAAGATCACAAGGAGAGTCAAATGTTCCCCTGCTGCATTGTGGTGTACTACATCTAATTCACGGGAAAAGTTCGTATTCTCTTGAAGTATGCTATATGGGAGGAGGACACAGTATACTTCAAGAGAAAGCAAACTTTTCCTGTTTGTTTTGTTTCTCTTTGGCCAAGGCCGCGATTGCCTATCTATAGGCCTACTTCGTTTCAGATTTTTGATTTGAGTTTGCGGTACCTAACAGCAGGTGACGCAAAAAATATTATGGATTGAGCCAAACACTTTAAGGATCGCGACAAAACATTACAGGTGTTTACTCAGGGTTCTTTTAACCTTGGGAAATAGCTAGAAAAAATGGGCTTAACAGTGCCTGGGAATGAACAACCAAAGCGACATCTTCTTGCTAGTGTTTGTTCGCTTACGTAACAGCAGCTGGTACCTTCGGTTCTATAGAAAACGAATACTGTCACGTTTGTAGAATTTTGGCATCGACTTGGTACCGAAGTATCGGTTCTCATGACATCCCTACTTGGAATACGAAATTGAAACGTTGCCATCATTTGATTACAACAAACTTATAAAACTGTGTTCAAATGGAATATCACGGTTTTTAACATGTATTTTTTCCTTTTTCAGAATCAAGTCAGGAATATGTAAATTTTGAGACCAGGAACCACTTGTAGAATTGTTCAGGGAACACTTTCATCAACTTTCTGATCTTTATTGTGATCAAAACACGAGCAAGACACCCACTGGTGAAAAAGATAAATGTCAAAACTGTAGTCTAATGAAAAAGACATTGAGAAAAGAAAATACTGTTGTTCCCAGATCCGTGTTCGAGATGACAAGATGCCCCTGGCACACATTGCCATTGCAGTGGAGGCAGTGGGCTGGTCACATCCGGACACCATTCCTCTCATGGTGGCAAACACACTCATCGGGAACTGGGACCGCTCCTTTGGTGGGGGTGCGGTGGGTTTGAATCTTATCTTGTTACAGGAGGAGAATATTTTTATTTACAGCTTTAATATTGTAAAACAAGTGCAATATGCCCCAGAACGTCTTACAAAGAAACGTATGGCTCTCCTATCCAGAATCTCTCCAGCCAGCTGGCCCAAATGGCATGCCAGGGTAACTTGTGCCACAGCTTCCAGTCCTTTAACACCTGTTACACTGACACTGGGCTGTGGGGTCTCTACATGGTGTGTGAGCCTGGCACCATTAATGAGATGATGCACTTCACTCAGTTGGAATGGTAAGCATTACTAATTATTAACTAGTTTGCTGATTGTAAAGAATAATTGTGAAGAACACCAATAGTTTAACGTAAAGAGTTAGAGGTTGGAGGAAAACAATGGGGGGGGGGGGCAAGGCTGTCTTCTGTATGGCATATTGCTTGTACCATAATAAGCAGGTGGAGCTGAGAGTAGAATTGGGGGCATATGTGGGATGTGGCTGGTCTTGCTTGAAAAGGTTTACTTGCATAATAAATAAGGTGTTTTAAATAGTATTTATTTATTTATTTATTTGCTATTTTTATTATTATTATTTATACAGGGGTAACTGACTGAGACTGTCTCTTGCAGCAGTTCCCTATTTAAAAGGAGATAAATTATAACAAAAAAAGAAAATAAAATGTTTATAATACAGTACAATATTTAAGATTCAACCAAAACATGAACACTCAATTCACATATCCTCCAATACATATCATTGTTGAACAGAAACAGCTCTAAATTCCTGAGCGTATCCATAAACTACTGGGTTTGTGATTTCAAAGAAAAGTAAGGTAAAATGGCAACTTTCCCACTGGAGGAGGTATCATTCTGCCATATTAAAATAAATTATTTAAAATAAAAATCAAGGCTAAGTGTCACTGATTAACCATGAAGCCAGGAATAATCTACTGAGTACTCAAGTATATGTTCAGCTAATTGTCATCCTCTTACATGTCAGGCATCTTGTAAACAATTGGCAGACATGCAGCCTAATCACACTAGAATAACCAGGGCTCACAGTAAGACGCTTGGCGCTAAGTTGTAAAACCAAACTGGACTAGAATAGCTTTAGTTCTTAGGTGACATATTGACTACCTCCTAACATTTTACAGATGTAAGAGCTGGTTTTGGCGCTAAAACGCTTTGTGAAATACTCTTACACCAACAATTTACGAGTGACGTGCCCATTATTTTTAAGTTTTTCCTAAATCAGCAAGTTAGCTACTTTGCCTTAAGATGTTTTGTGAACCCAGGCCCTAATCTTCATTATAATGTCTCTAATACAGTCAACTAGAAATCTATTCGGGACATAGAGCAAGTGTGGGTAGTGCTACCTGGTGACCAAAAGGTCATGAGTTCAAGCCCACCTGGGAACACCACCACTAGTGAGCCCTTGAGCAAGGCACTTAACCCTAAGTTTCTCCAGGGGGAGTAGTCGCTTTGGATAAAAAGTGGCTGCTAAATAACCATAACCTAATAATTTACCATTTCAGGATGTCGCTGTGTACAAGTGTGACTGAGACTGAAGTGGCAAGGGCCAAGAACCTACTTAAGACCAACATGCTCCTCCATCTAGATGGTAAGTCCCCATGTTGAATATAGTCTGGTGGACTACAAGGTCATGTAAATAGCTGAGTAAATTCTGTTCTGTTTTTAGGATCCACCCCAATCTGTGAGGATATTGGAAGACAGATGTTATGTTACAGCCGCCGTATCCCTCTACATGAATTAGAGGCTAGAATTGATGTGAGCAAATCTAATTGATGATGCTTGAGGTGAATTGCTCAAGTGTTGTCTTGATGCGGTCTTTAAATATTGTTTTCCTTGCCCTTCAACAGGCTATAGATGCCCAAACCATCAAAGATGTGTGTGCTAGGTATATCTTTAACAAATCTCCAGCCATTGCAGCAGTTGGTACGTGTAAATTTCTTCTCCAATTGAATTTCTTACAAGCTTATCATTTGTTTTTGAATCACAAAATGTTAAGGTTGTAAATTGTAGTTCTGTAATAATGTAACATTTTGGATTGATTAGATAAGTATTTCAGCATTGCAAAACTTCAATAAAAAATATTTGGTTCTGGATTGCAGGTTAAATGTAGTAGTCCACAGTACATTAAGGACCAATTCACATTTCATGTTTGTGTTTTTAGGTCCAATTGAGCAGCTCCCGGATTACAACAGAATCCGCAGTGGGATGTACTGGATGAGAACGTGAACACCATTCAACTGTACAGGATATTAACTAAACAGAAATAAAGCCATTTGTAATTTTTCCCCTTACATTTTTATTATAAAATAAAGAGCAATACATTAACGTTAAAAGAACACGGGAGCTATTTATTTTATCATTTTTTATTCTTTACCGATTCCTGGGCGGCCTTTTTGGCTTTGATCATCTCCACCAACTCCTGTTAGGGGGAAATGTTACAGTAGAACCTTAGCAAAAGATTTTCTTCAATCAAAAAAGGCCTTCAGTGCTGCCCAATAAGCGCTTAGCACTTGCCTCTGGAGAGAAGCTACAATATGTCACCACAACATTTGACAAAAAATGTCCCTCCAATTTCTTATTCAGCATTGATTTATTACCCTCGCCATCGAGACTCCGCTTACCTTGTACCGCTTCATACAGTCTTTCTTTGTGCGTCCAGGTACAGCAGCAGCTATCTTCTCCCATCTTTCAGGTGTACTGACTGGGTAGGTCTTTAGTGCTTGTTCCAGAAGCTTCTGCTCTTCTGTAGTCCAGGCTGCAATGTTGACATCTCCACCGGAGCCTAAATAAGAGAGGAACATTTTTTATTTCAACAAACCAAAATATGGAATAATACGGACAAACTGCTGCACAGAAATAACAATGCACACCAACTAAGAGAGTACATCAACTTGTTTGAGTTGTGATATTTGTCCCTGGTCATCAACAATGTAGGGGAACCAATCACCGAATCTTCCCCCCTCTTTGAATAAGGTCAAAGGAACAGGCCCCAAGATGGCCCTGGTGAACACTCCAGGGGGCGCAGCCTGTTTCTCTCACACAACTCCTTAGTCACACAAACCAGCACACTGTTTCCACTCTAAGGTTTAGTAAATTTGGATTAAGAAACTGTCGCCTAAGGAACAATCAATGAAATTATTGGACATTGACAATGAGAAGAAATTGTAATATTAATGATTTGTATTTTCTAATATATATATATTGTGTATTGTCTTTCCAAGTGAACTAACATAGTCAGCCTAGTCATGTTTGGTATCAAAATGTTCACCATGACATTTTGTAAACTTTGCAAACGTTATATAGAACATATTCCAAGCATACAGGTATAAATAGAAAGAAAATTATTTGAGCTAATCAAGCTGACAACCGTTATCTCATACAGTGAGATAATTTCACCTCTAGTCCCTGACCGGTGGCCAATCAGGTGACCCCAGCCACCTTTTGGACACCCCTTCTCAAACTATCTTAAATAGAGTTTTCATCCCAGAAACCTTGCTTTTGAAGATCTGCACGTAACCTGGGAAGGCCGCCCTGCGTTACACGGGTTGATAAAAATTGCACCCAACCTTATTCCTTGACCACGTGTCCGCAAGCAACTCTTTGAACAAAGGATTTTAGGCCTTTTTCCTCACTACAAGGCCCGAAAACTCCTTGCACACTTTCAAACTGAACCAACGCACCTTCGTCCTCCTTCCCAGAAGAGGACAATTAACACGTCAAAGAAGACCAAAAACCCACGTTGCTTTTCCATGTTTATTCAAACAAGGAACTAACTTTCAGAACTTTACCAAAGAAACCACGGACTTCTCAAATTGGCTCCAGCCGCAACAGCAAGCTAATAAGACCAATCCTTGTGCCACAGCTCCGCCTTCCTTCTCACAGTAATGTAACTCATGCTTTTCATACGTTGAGCGTTTGATGCTAAAGCTTAGACAATTTCTGCTGTGTTGTGCTTACCATAATTTATCAATATTTGAACTGTTATACTGTGTATGTTTAGCTACTAACCACTTTAGTTTATTAATGTCATCATTTAGTCATTCTTTGTAGTACTGTAATTTTCATGTGTTTTAGACTAGTAAATAAATAGAATTGCTTTGCAATCAATCCCAGCTGTGTCATATATTCGTTTTCATACAATCATTTATTCTCATAACATAGAACGTCACTACTTCAGAATTGAGACTAAAACTTCAACTAGGCCTACTTATTAAATTAATGCCAAATCAGACCTGGTTTCCCATCGAGCCATGCAATAAGCTTAAATCTTTGGGTGGTGCCCCCTTAATTATTTGATATCAAATTGATCGATCATAATATTAATTTATGAATTAATGGATAATCTACAAAATTGATGAAGAGTAATTCACACACAAGAAGTAGTAAACCAGTAACCCTACAACAACATATGCATTATACATCTATCAACGGAATTAGTTAAAGACCCCCTGCAGTGAAAATCTAGTTAACATTGTTAAAATGTCCTTGTGGTGTTTTCCATGTGCTACAAGACATATAGGGAGCAAAATACGCAGCCAACGCCACAGCTGAGTATTTCTGCTTTGAAACTGCAGTGCACCAAAGACAGTCTCAAACGTTCAGGCAAGCCAGATTTGTGAAGTAAAAAATGTATAAGAACTATTTTAAACCAACCACTGTTCATGGGGGGTGACTCGGGCGCAAGTATGCATGGCGGCAGAGGAGGGGGGTGGGGGCTGGACGGGTATTTGAATAGAGGGGGGTGGGGCGACTCAAATTCAGGAATTTTTAATGAGGCAGAAGATTATATTTTTAGGATATATTTCTATGGCTGACACTCTCTCCCCAGGGCAAAAAAGACATCACCGATCACTTAGCTATATGTAAGCGCACGCACTACACGGCATTAGGCCTGTCAGCGCTGGAATGGAATTGATAGGGTAACTGTGGGCGTAGTTAGGGTGGCAAAAATAATAATAAGACCTAATAATAAGAAGACAACGAATATGAATTTCAAAATGTGAGCGTCACATGATGCATCACATAACTATGACAGAGATATCACATCACGAAGTATATTCACATAAAACCGGTAGCGAACGAGCCGTTTAGCTTTAAGGCCCTTTGTATCGCTATTCATGTTACCAATTTAAATCGTCACATATTTGCATCGCGATTTAACCATCTCGCAAAGTATCGTTGCGTTAGTTATCGTTACTTTGTTGTCATGAAGACCATGGGGAAATAAATTGCTGATCAAACAACAATCAGTTTCATGTGAGACACAAACAATACCCTTAAAAAAGATGAACAGATCAGGGAAATGATACACAAGGGAATCAGAAATGGGTATACCACTATTATAAGTTTGACAAAGCGTGAACCGTATAAATAACGCAGATTTTTGTAAAGGTTACAATACTCACTTTCAAATCTCTCTGAGGGTGCTGCGTTGTCCACTGTTGGTGGCACTGCTGAATGTTCCTTTTTGAACTTTTCAAAGGCTTTCTTATTAATTTCATCTTTCTGGAGGGGGTCTGTGAAAAAAGGGAGACAAATCACTTGTGTGCAGTATGATACATTTGTGGAATGAGAATCGTCTACAAATTTTATTGAAGTTCTAACTTAATTTTTTAACCTTTTCCAACCGGCACGCCATAATTGTATAACAAAACAAGTATTTATCTATAGCAATAGATATGTCTGAAAGGTTGCGCTAGTCAAACATCTAATGTATATGCATTGTGTGCTTGCCAGCTATAGAGCTGAGCTTCTTTTCTGACTGAACATTGTGGCAGTTCTGAAAAATATAAGTTTGCTAGAAAGAATATTTATTCTATTAGCTACATGTCAAGTTTTATTCCCATTTGATTATAACATTTAAAGTGATTACATTTAGCGTGAAATGTAGCTGAACTGGGGGTGGGCAATATATCGAACAAACTCGATGTATCGCGTCTTCTACGTGGGATGTAGTAAATTACTATATCGCGAACATTCGAGTATAAAGTTGTCACATAATTTTTTAAGCTGCCAGCTCACAGACACAAAAAGAAAACTGTTTTGTTAAATTTAACTTGGTTGTGATTTTCCCCTTCTTGAATGCAAGTTTAAAATTGTTCCAAATAGAAACCACTAATGAATATGAACAATAATGTTTTAATGCAGACATTCATTGCACTGACTACTAGAATCATCATACTGGTGTGATTGTATGCATCAAGGGGTTAAATCGCCTTTAGCATTTAGTAAGTGCTATAGAGGAGATTTCAAAATATTGAGATTTATAGCCTAAAAATATCGGAATATTATTTACAGGCCATATCGCCCATTCCTAAGATGAACTGAGGTGAGTGAGTGAAATCACTGCTGATTAAAACACTTCTATAATTTTATGTACATCTAGCTTGATGATTTCCCCACTTCATGTGATTGAGAAATGCTGCTTTTTTTATAATTTAAGAAAAATCCTAAATTTGGAAAGTCCACTTAAATATGGTCTAAGCAAGACGAGGAAGCCAAGCAACACGACCTAAACAATGTAGTCTTCACAACTTGGCTGACTAAAGCAATTCGCATCTGTCAAGTTGTCTAGACATGAGTTTCTGCCAGGATGTTTCACTATTTGCAGTGACAGAGTTTTTTATGTACATTAGCTACTGTTAAGTGTTTGGATGGCTGTCAGTCATAACAGCAAGCTAATAGTCTTACCCACGCACCACATATCCAGTATATTTGACACTATATTTGACACTATATTTGGCATGCAGCTCATAAGGAAAAGCACGGCTTGCATTAGGCCATTCTGGTTGGCCTACAAGCCTTTGGTGACAATTTGTTTACTGTTTATATCACACTGCTGTATACTAATTGCGGTATATTTTTCCATTTTAGGGATTGATGGAGCCAGAAACAAAGACCCCTTGCTCCAGCCCCTCAGGAGGAAAAGGCTGTAGGCAGCTGACAAGCTTAGGCTCATAACAGAGAAGGACATGGACTACAACGGCGTGCATTCTCGGAAAGATAGGATCTCCTGGTCAGAAGACTGCTGCTGCTCATGACTAAGGAGATTGAGGAAGGAGGACATGGACTATGATCACCTGCTAAGACCATCAGCAGCGTAATATACAGCAAAGAAAAACAATGGACCCCTAACTATTGAAGTCTATAGCGCCCAAGTTCAAGTCCAAGTTTTCCGGGCATGTTTCCGGGGTAGACCCAGAACACGCTGGAGAGATTATACATCTCATCTGGCTTGGGAACGCCTAGGGATCCCCCTATATAATATTGCACATACAATATTGGATTTATTTTATTTACAGTATCTGTAGTTTACCACTTACAAACTACTAAGTGCTATCTTATGCATACACACTTCAATATTTTGTAATATCAGGTGTTGTCCATTTTTAAATGAAGTGTGTGTTTTATTCATCACATATATTGTCCATCCATCCGCTATACCGCTTATCTTTTGCAGGGTCGCGGGGGGGCTGGAGCCTATCCTAGCCGACACAGGACGAAAGGTCGCCAGTCTATCACAGGGCCAACACATAGGGACAGACAACAACTCACACCAACGGGCAATTTAGAGTCACCAATCAACCTGCATGTTTTTGGACTGTGGGAGGAAACCCATGCAAACACGGGGAGAACACGCAAACTCCACACAGAAAGGTCCTTGGGCCAGGTGGGGATTGAACCCAGGACCTTTTTGCTGTGAGGCAACAGTGCTAACCACCGAGCAACCGTACTGCCCACATATATTGTATATTTTATTATCAGCTGATCATAAGGATTTTGGAGAAGTGGAAAGAAAACACGAGCACTTAAATAGCTAACATTGTAACTCCTTCATTTTCAGTGTAAAAGTCAGTGACTATAAACAACAAGAACTACATTGTGCTCACCCAGCCGTTGTAAATTCTTGGCTTTATTGATAACATCTTTGGCCGTCCTCTTGATGCCACTAGTGGAGTGCAAGTTCATGTAATTGGCAATGACTTCCCATCTACAAAGAAAAAAAATACAAACTTGGAAGGGAGGAGGGTACAAAGCTTATATACCACACACTCAGCAAAAAGACCAGGGGAAGGAGTGGTTGTATGACACTAATAGATACCAAAAGTAAAGTCTTCATCTCTATGATTTCAATGGCTCAGTTTGACCTATTTACTCTTGATCAATAATGAAAAAGCTTCATAACTTGTTTTCTCAAATAAGGAAATTTGTTTGGAGGTAGAAATTACTTTCCCATCTAAATTTGAATAGTTGCGTTTAAAGAATCATCGGGAATAAGAACAGTTGAAAACCACAAACTGTCAACCACACTTTGGTAGTAAAAATAAAATAATAAAATAAACTATCAACTGCAAACTAGTGTGAGCTATGTCATCTTCAAATCGAAGAGGGTGAGCTGCTGAACTATTAAAACGAGCTAAATGAAGTCCAGTGTGGGATCATTTCACACACAAAAACAATAACGTGCATTGCCACCACTGTGCTGATGTTCTAACTCAACGAGTCTCTTGACGTTACCTTTGCATACCCTTGACATCGGTCCCATCAGAACAGGTATTTTCAGCAGCTGGCCTTTTTGTAAACAAGTTGCGCACCCAACTTACCCCTGACCACGTAGACATGCTATTATTCCTAAATGAAAATCCATGTATGTATTCACGGGTTATGACGATCCTTTTTCATTCCAAAAAGGAATATGTTTTAAGTCGCTGCTAGCATTATAATCCTCAACTCTTTTCAAGAAGAAGTACATGTTAACAATGTTGTTTTCAACTGTAAGTGCGACATTAACATTTTCGCTAATGCTTAAATAAAGCTTTGGGGGAACAAACATGTGTGAATTCATACGCTATATTTAACTTTGTTGCGAACAATAATTGTTAATTAACTTTAGTGACTATCGATCATGAAAATTCCTGAAAATTAGCAACCCTATCCCATTCACTTCCCTATGATGCCAGACACCAGTGGTTACATCATATCTGAATATTACTCTACTTTCATGCTTGTTTTGCTAATAAAACTGAAGAAATTAAGCGGCCATTTTTTTTCTTTCTTATATCTATTATGCCCTGTTCTACAGTTCGAAAATGTGGTTTGAGTGTCATACCTTATTAGCCTCAACTGGACTAAATCTGGGGATATACGTTACTTCATTGTACTACCAGAAATTACTGCAACAGCAATATCGGTAAAATGTAAAGAAATGTATAACGCCCATTAAGCCCCTAGGTCTCAAAGTGTTAAAAGTCATTACATGTCAGTTGAAATGTTATAAAAAAAAACACTCACGCTTTCAGTTTTTCACAACTGTTAACATAAGCCGATATTTTGCTATTATACGCCTTATAATTTTTCTTTTTGGACCGAGAGAAAAGCATATTTTTTGTTTGAATCATTTAGGCTTACTCTCAGATCTTTAAAGGTTTTCTGTACACAATTAAATGTCCTTGTAAGGTTTGACATTGGCTGTTCTATGGACGGCGCACAAGAATAAAGAAATCTGCATAGAAATGTTCCTTACAGAGGCACAATGTAGGACCTAAAACGGAACCTTGTGGCACTGTGTTCTATTAGAGAGATAGTCCTGAAACCAGTTAAAAGGTGCATCATCAAATCCCAGCGAGGCTAATCTATCCCAAAGTAATTTGTGAAAAACTATTTCAAAAGCCATTGACAAATCAATAAAAATAAAACGCTTCACAATGTTTTTTTTATCAAGAGCAGTAACTAGATAGTTTACTACAAGAGTGGCTGCTGTAATAGTACAATGACCAGCTCTACGGCCAGCGCAAAAAGGACTTGAAATATTACTGGTAAACAAGAATGTACAAAGCTGTTTACATCTTTGGTAGACATGGGAGTTTGGAGATCTATATAATTATCTTTATAATTATTTAATCAGCCGCAACAGCACTCTGGATTCCAACTCTGGCTTTCCTCTGGAGCTAAGCAGGGTCGATTCTGGTCCCTTGGATGAGAGACGGGTTGCTGCTGGAAGTGGTGTTTATTGACCAGTAAGGGTCACTCTACCATCTGCTTTGCAGTAGCCCAATGGGGGAACACACAGAACAGGGACAGTGTTCTGTACAGAGTCTGTCTTTCAAATGAGACGTTAAACGGTCCTGACTCTCTGTGGTAACTTAAGGTTCCATGGCACTTTTTGTAAAGAGTAGGGGTGTTAAATGCCCAACCTGGCCCTATATCAATCCTGGTCTCCTAATCATCCCTTCAGCTCCCAATTGACTAGTTAGTCCCCTCTCCTGCCCCTTGTGGCTCTCAGTAGGTCATAACCTTATGTGTGGCGAGAAAGTCTAGTGCAAACTGTGCAGGGCTGTACACTTACTTTTTTAGGTGGTAGCACCAGTGCTAGCAAGCAAAAGATTTTAGTAGCACAGAGAAATATCTAGTAGCACACACAGGTGGGCAGTTAAACATGTTTTATCAGTAACAAAAATACATAATTTACTTTTTGTGCGCCTTCAGCTCTTTCTCTCTCTATTGCCTTTTTTGTAGGCATTTTAATATAGGCCACTGTAAACATGTGCAGAGCCAATATGAAAAATAAAAAATAAAATCCCAATATTATTTTTTGGGAGGGGGGTGGGGGGCTGGCGTTATAGGCAATTACATGTCAACCTAAAACAAAAAGAACTATGAAAGAAATAAGAAACTATGAGCTAGGCAACTGCAAGAACATTAACATAAAAAAACTAGCTACATGATTATCAAGTTATTCATTCAAGTATTTATTTATGTCAACAATGTGCTGGAATGTTTGTGACGCCCCTGCTGCTAACGTTTCCGATGCACAGCTACTCCTGCGCTCTCTGCTGTGTTGTAGGCTGATCTTAACTATAAGTTACATAACGTAGGCCTGAACAATTTCAACGATGTCTATCTCAAATATATTCTTATCTTACAGCTTGTAGTCACGGCAAACGTTAGTTGGATAACTTGTGAATTTAAGGACGAATCGGCGACTGATTAACAGGCTATTTTTTTGGTCTAGGTGACGTGACCTTTCGCATAGGTATGCGGAGCACTCAAAAACGCTCTCCGGCCCAACCACAACCACTTTCTCGTCAATAGAAGCGGAGCAGTGCATCCCTTTAACTTGTAAACAACTTTTTCATCATTTTGGTAGTTCTCTGAATTTTGGTTGATGTCTGAATAGTACAAGGCTATGTCTTCTTGTATGCTCGTAGTGTTCTGTTACATATTTCTATTCGGACTGCATAATTTTTAGTAGCATATGCTACCAAACTGTCGCACTGTAAAGCCCTGCTGTGCCATGGCATCATCCAAGTGATATGGGGGAGAAGGTATCACAAAGCAGAAATCATGCACTGCTTTGCCGTCCCATCCCAAGGAGGTCAATTAGGCTAATAAAATCATCCCTTAGTCATTCACATATTATAATTACAGCCTACATTGATGATTATTGACATCAAATATCCCTAACTATCCCACAAAACAACAGATTCACCTGGCATTGGTTCCAGCAGGAAATAAGTTGACTGCTTTGATAAGCAGCTGCAGCTCCTCCTCATTCCAGCCCTTGCCTCCACTGCCACCACCTCCCCCTCCACTGGCCTGCTCAGTGTTGCGGCTAGCGAGCCTAGCCTGGACCTCAGCCTCCTTCTCCATCTGCAACTGAGCATTCACCTCCTGCACCTGGACTCAGACCAGCACACAATGTGAGCTAATTAGTATCTTAAGAGTAACTATTAGCAAAACAGAATCATGTTTGGCACACAAGAACTGACACAAGGCATAACACGTACATTTGAACAGAGAAACATCACAAAAGTATATATTCACATCACCATTTAGGACATCTTCAGGAATCATGCCCCATGCAACTTATGTGTTTAACCTTTACCTGCTTCTCTACTGCTAATCTACCGTCCTCTTTTGATGCCGTGTTCAGTTCTTCGTTTAGGGTCTGCAAACTGGAGAAAGAAGAGCATAAAAAATACTTAAAACTTAATAGCCAATCTACACAGGTCAATGACATATAAGCTTCTAAAAAAGTATTATTTTTTTAAAGTATTTTCAAAATGACATCCATGCATATTTTTTGAGTCAGTAACAATGTGTTTCAACAAGTCTAGTTTGTTAAAAGTTTTTAAATGCATTTTTTGATTGTTTCTTGAACTTTGTCGCCCAACATATGTCAGGTGGCGCAACCAAATGTTTGTTAAAAATATATACAGTACTGTGCAAATGTTTTAGGCAGGTGTGGAGTCTTTAAAGTTCGAAAATATATATATAAAAATAAACTTACATTTTTTTTTTTCCATAAAATACAAAGTGAGGGAAAAGCAAAATCGGTATCAAATTAACATTTGGTGTGACCACCCTTCGCCTTCAAAAAGGCATCCCCTGCCTAAAACTTATGCACAGTACTGTGTATATATATATATATACATATATATATATATATATATATATATTTTTTTTTTTTACTACTATATTTTCTAAGCAAATTCTTTGGCTATCCTTTAGAGTGTATACATGAAATTGTTGAAGGAACACTGTTGTCACTTTCACCATGTTTTAAAGGGATCATAGATATAAACGGTATTTTTAGTTTTGTGCAGTTTTTGATAGGCTTTAGAAGAGTGATACGGGAAAAGGATATCTTGGAAAAGCTCTAACTTTATGTTCAATCAGAAGTGTAAAATTAATGTTTGATTTTTCTGTGTATTTGATTCAATACCATGGATTGATTTACACAATACAAGAACCAATAAATTATGCTAAGACAAAGTAGGCAATTGCTGCTATCTTGTCTGGATTATAACTACATGGTTTACATTAGGGTTGCAAATTTTCAAGAATTTCACTCAAGTTAATGACCAGTCAATAATCGATTAATTAACAAAAAAGTTAAATATACAGCATGAATTTACGAATGATTTCCCCCGCAAAGCTTTATTTAAACATTTGCAAAAATTGTAATGTCGTACTTTCAGTTGAAAACACTACTAAGAGAAACTTAAAATATATTTTCCTTTTTGCATGAAAAAGGATCGTCATAACCCGCAAATCCATAGACATCAAATCAGAGGTCAGGGGTGAGTCGTGCGCAGCTTGTTTACAATAACTTAAGGCTAGCGGCTGAAATCACCCGTTCTGATGGAACCGATGTCACCGGTATTAACGTCAAGCGAAGTTAGTCAGAACAGCATAACTGTGGTGGCAATGCACATCGTTTTTGAGTGTGAAATTTTCACACAGGTTTCTTTTTTAGCTCGTTTCACAGTTGAACAGCTCACCCTCTTTGATTTGAAGTTAACATCGGCTCTAACGTCGTAACAAGACAGTAACTAGCGTCTCCAATGTGATGACGTCACTCAAACGCTTCTTAACATTACATTGCATTCATTTAGCAGACACTTTAATCCAAAGCAATTTACAGAAAAACAGTTCCTACAAAAAGATAAGGTAAAAACTACAAGTCAGGTCGATAAAAATAAGTGCATCCCTGACCTAATCACCTAGATAAGAGCTTAAAAGGCACAGAACCTATATATATACACGGGGATACGAATACAACACACGTGGTGAATTTCAACCAAAAGATGAGACCGCAAACCGTTTAATTTGATGAAGATTAATCGATCATCAATTAATCGTTAACATCCCTAGTCTACATCGAAGATTAGCATGTGAAAAAAAATCAAATTTCTTGATTTAATGTAAGTGTTGATTTTGTGGTTTCTAAAAATACCCGAATTCAAACAGGCTATTAAAAAAAAAAAATTTAAATTTGCGAGGAAACAAGGCCACTCCTTCGTTAAATACAACAACTTTGGCTCAGAAGAGAAGATTGGTATGTCCTTTTTATATTTCCCCTCACCGCTGTATAAAGGAGGTTAATCAAGCCGCTTAAACTTGCCCCCACTTCATACATCACAACGAGGCATATTTGCATATTTGAACGACTGTGGCCATCTCTGGATTATGTTGGACAATCATCAATAAATAAGTGCAGCGGTTAGTGGCCAAACCCTTTGACAAAATACCTTAAACATTTGCTAGAATGTAAAAAAAATATATGTAACCACATCTAATAGATGAGTTCAATAGTAAACCGAAACACAAGTCAAATTAACAACAAAGGCTAATAATTTTCATGCAATTAAAAACTTTACCTTACTAACTCCAGACGATCACAAAGCTTCTCCACTTCTCCCATCATTTTAACACTTTCAGCTTCGTTATCACTGAAGTAGTTCCAGTTCTGTAATGAAAAATATATATACGTGTTTACATTATTTGCCTTTAATTTTTGTGGGATTTTTGTTTTGAATCACAGTAGAAGTATTATTCTAATCTATAACAAATAAATTAAATAAATGTATATTTAAATTTCTGCCATGATCCTTATGCCACTGTTATTATACTGAGACATTTAACTAAGCTCATCTATACCAGTTTTTAGATTTTTTTAAAGTTTTTTAAATAGTATAAATTCTGAGCAACCTGCCATTGATATGTGATGACTCAGACTATATTGTTTAAAAAAAATATATCTAAATAACTACTAAAACAAAATAGCAGCAGATCAGAGGCAATTTGATTTATACATAGTGTATTTCCTTCATGAAATCATTCATCACTTTTAACAATCCTGTTTACCTTGCAGGTTGTCCTCAGTTTTTGCCTCTCCTTTTTAATTGCCTTCTTTTGGATCTCCTTCTCTTTTTTAGCCTGTTGGGCAACCCGCTTTGCCTTTTCTTCCTCCTCCTCTTTAGCCAGCCGTGCTGTTTCTAACTGTACTTGAAGGGCCTAAGGCAACACAGACATAATATTAAGAGCTAAAACACATTCTAATAATTATTGCAGTGTATTGGCCTCTCATGGCCAACGTATTATTGGGTGATTGGAGTATTCAACAGCATGAGTCTCCACCAAAACATATTTTTAAACCAAACGTGGTTTGTATTCAAAAGTTCTAAATATGAGAATATGAGGTGGACCTACCCGCTCCTTTTCGTCCTGCTCTTTTCTTTTGGCGTCCGCTTTAGCTTTCTTTTCAGACTCCTTCCTGGCTTTCTCTTCATCTTTGAATTTTTTTATCCTTGGATCACAGCCATAGGCATTATCTATGTAGTGCAAAAAAAACATTTAAGTAAACAGTTTAATAGCTGCAACCTTGGGAAATGGTTTAACAGTCATTTTTATGGATAATAACGGAGCATAGAATAAATGATCCTACCAACTAGTGTTCGTATTCTGTTCATTTCCTCTTTTTTCCTCTGGGCTCGGGAAGCACGATTTTGCTTTTCAATCCATCTCCTTTCATCCCGACTGAAATCAAAACAGGGAGGCATGTGAATGTGAAAGGGTCAATGACGGATAAGGATTTTGAATAGACCAATTTTTAAATACAAAAAATAAGGATATCTTTGGCAATTTTTCAAACATTTGGAATGTTGTGTACATGTATGCATTTATACAACAACATTAAGTTAAGGGAATTTTGTGATTTTTAAGCAAGGTCAATAGCCGGTGACCTAAAAAATGTCATGTGGTGAGACCGTGAATTATCTTACAATTAATATAATTCCTTAATGTCTGTTTAATAATTTTATTAGTTTTGTGGGTTTTAAAAGAAAAATAGGTCTGGTAACTACAGAGGGAGGCTGTGCCATTATAGAATGTGAATATATGATCATGATTTAGAGAAGCTCCAAATAAATGCAAACACTGTTTTTCCAAACATTATACAATAATAATGAAACCTTGTTAAAATGTTAAGTATGGTATCCACTTAAGCATACTGTATCAGTGATGAATGTTCCAGCCACAAAAATGATATTTTATTTTTAACTGAATACAGTTATTGCACTTATTGGTTGCACCACATGATATATGGTCGCACCAAATGATACAATTGGTTAAATTCTATTTAAAAAGACCAACACACAATAAATTCCATACAAAACATAGAATGGAAAACAGAATAGAACAGCTTTTTTTATATAATTTCATAGAATCCTCTTGAACACAAA
The DNA here is from genome assembly GCA_026901105.3 of Galaxias olidus. Classification (NCBI taxonomy): domain Eukaryota; kingdom Metazoa; phylum Chordata; class Actinopteri; order Galaxiiformes; family Galaxiidae; genus Galaxias; species Galaxias olidus. The sequence continues at coordinate 14,269 of JAPMUY010007341.1, read as the reverse complement.
CACTTCCATTCACATTATTTATTTCTCATCCGAAAGGTTTTTTAAAAAGTGCTTTGTCGTGAACTTTACAATGTTCAGAGAATTTTCTATAACTCATAAACATTCATAAAAAGAGTAAGACACATTTAAGAGATTTGTAGTGAACTATACAGTGATTGTGGGAGGGACACAATTCATCACATTTTATATACAGTGGCTTGCAGTACTATTCAACCCCCTTGAAATTTATCAGATTTGTCTGGATTACAAATGATACATTGAGATTTTGTTCTGTTTCATATTTATTTCAAAAGACTGACCCTCAAATAAATTTTTTAAAGTGACATTAGTTTTATTTTAGAAACATTTAGTAAGAAAAATAAATAACAGAAATGTGCTGTTTGCATAAGTATTCAACCCCTGTGCTTTGGAAACTACAAGTTGACACAAATGAAAAATATTGCCCTAACGAGAACACTGTAGGCCTTACAATTGGCCACACCTCTGAAACATAGAATATCTCACATTTTCTGTTAGAAGCCATTACTCAAAAACAACCATATCAAAGCACGTCTGGAGTTCGGCAGAAAGCATGAGTGACCCAGCTAAGATGTGGGACAAGGTTTTGTGGTCTGATGAGACGAAGAGAGATTTTTGGCCAAAGTTCAAAGCCGTATGTGTGGTGCAAACCTAACACTGCCCGTGCCTCAAGAAACACCATACAGGTGGCAGCATCATGCTGTGGGTATGCTTTTCATCAGCAGGGACTGGGCATCTTGTTAAATTTAAGGAAGAATGGATGGAGCAAACACAGGGAGATACTGCAACAGAACCTGCTTCAGTCTGCTAAAAAACTGAAGCTTGGGAGAAACTTCACCTTTCAGCAGGACAGTGATCCCAAGCACAAGGACAAAGCAACACAGGAGTGGTTAAACAACAAAAAGATTAATATCCTACAGTAGCCAAGTCAATGTCCAGATCTCAATCCCATCAATAATCTGTGGCACTGTTTGAAAGTTGCAGTCCAACCAACATGAGCAACCTGGAGCAAATCTGTCAAGGTTAAAATAGTCATAAATCATTGATTAATGCATAATTACCCAAATAACATTTCATGCTGTAGGTAAATGGTTTCGGCATTTCATTAAATATAAACAAAATGTTCTTTCCAAATTATCAGGGGAAATAACTGAAATTGCATACAAAGCTATGCAAAATTATACATAAAGGTATACTAAAATAAAAGAACTGTATGTTTATGAAATAAAAATGCACAGAAACTGTGAAGGCAGGACAAATATCTATCATGTACAACCTTCTGCAATGGTTGCGCCACATGATACTTGGTTTCACCACATGATGTTTTCAAGTTTAGTCAAATTTTACAGGCACAGAATTGACCACCTAAGATAAACAGCCATTCTTCCCACCAAAGACCACAATTGCAGATAAAACCCAATATTAGTAGTTTTTTTTGTAGTCATACCACATGACATCCAAATGTGGCAACTACATTCCAGCAGTTAAAAATATGCATTTCTTCCATATTTGAGAAAGACCTACTAACCTGTTGGATGTTTCTTTGGGTCCTTGGCATGCACCTTTCTGATGTCAGTTTCTGTACTTGAATTGTTTTCAAAATAAAAATCCCAAAATGGCATTTTCTTGATGGTCTCACCAGATGATATATCATAAAATGAACGTCTTCGGACTACATTCGTTTGTATATTATGAGGAAAATATAAATGCAGATGCTTTGCAATTTTGTCAACGAATAGAAAACGTGTTTGAAATTATGCCAAATGGGGCAGGAGATACATCGCAATAGACTAAAAGTAATTTTAAACAAGTTTTCAAAATAGAAGTCCCGGCTGGCCGGTTGCACCACATGATATTTTGACACTTCAAACAACAGAGAAATTACCAATAACTAAAAGGTTTGGAAAAGTTAAAGTGGGTACGTATATGGGAAAGGTAATAGATATGTGTTGTCTTCTTATGTGTTTAGAAATTTTATAAAAGGCAAAAAATGCAGTTGGACAGAAAAAGTAGGCGTCACGTCATTGACCCAAAAACAAAAAGACTAAAGAAGTGCTTATTTTCAATGTGCCAAGCTTAGGTCAAGGTCCGAAAGTAGCACCGGCCACCGGCGGGTAAATTTTAGGTTTGGCAAGTACATCTCTGAAGGCTATATATAATTTACACTGGCGGGTAAATGTTTGTATCAAAATTGTATTTAAAAAAACTATGCGGAGAGTCTACTTCGTTTTGCCCTCATTTATGCTCATTTATACTGTCCTCTCCTTTCTGTCTCGGATTTTGACACGACACACATGGTCGAGCTATACTCACTATGCCCTCGGCGTCCCTAGGCTACGGTCAGGTCGAATTCAACCTAGCATCAAATCTAAACAATGACTTGCCACCGGTCTGTTGCTAGCAACCAGCTTATTCTGTGAAAATGATCATATTCCAATTCCAAATTCCACTCGTATTACGTTACTGATGTTAGGGCTCTGGGACTACTTGTTTAAAGTTACCAGTGACGTTATCATTTTGCCGACGATTACAACAAAGTTGACCGTATACGGTTAGCCCCTGATGGTTATATTTTCTTTAGGCTAACATAACACTTTGCTGTTAAGGCAAATACTGCCGTAATCGTGACGTAATTAAACAATTTGCTTTTGGATTTGTTTTGGAACATGAGACCAATTTATGAATGGTTGTTGAATGGTTGTTATATGGTGGAGAAGGGGGCAGACGGAAAACGACAAGCTGAATTCAAGCTACTACTAGTGACTGATTGTCTTTGAGCCGTAGCCTACTGGTTTATGTGAAATCAATTTGTTAACGTCATCTAACGTCTAAGCCCAATCATTTATGACCAAAGAGCAGTGACAGTTGGAGTCTAAGAAGCTGGCTACAGTATAAGTAGGCTATTATATATGGAATTGATTAACTGTAGACAATTTAATTTATAAAGAAAAATTACGTATTTGTTTTTTGCTCTTTCCTCTTGTTTAAGTTTGTACGCAACATAATACCTTAACTCAATTAAATGTAGTCCTATTGATATAGTGACACAAAAATGCCATTTATTATTTTGGCCAGTAAAAAATATGATTGGCTGGTGGATTTTTCATCTACCAGTCCCCTTGGCCGGTGAGTCAAAAAGTTAATATCAGGCACTGGTTATAATGTTTCTCACCATTCAGCCTTCTCCTTTTCTTCTTCATCCAGATAAGAAAATTCTCTCCAAGAATCCAAGTTGTACCTTTAAGCATTAAGTAAATTATAACGTCAGAAAGAAAAAAAATCACATCTTAATAATTTTTCAAAAAGACTTTGAGACAGTTGTGACGGTAGAACATTTACACTTACCAAAAAGAATAAAAGTTATCCACTTCCTCAAACGTAGAGTCCATTGTTCCTAGTTTCGGTGCATGCTTTTTGGTAGACCACCTGGCATTTCTCTCAAATACGGGTGCAAATGACTCAAAAAAGTTATCTTTGCCCAAAACCTTTGAGGGAACCGCGTTTTCAAAAGTAGGATCCACACTGTCATATGCTCTTCTTTTCACAGGGTCTGACAATATTTCTATAGCTGTTTTGAGGAAAACAGAAGGATGAAGTTACACAGGCATTTAAGGAAATGCTGCACACATGCCAAGTACACAATCAACAGTCACATGTGATTTTGAAGGGAAATATAAATATTCTATTTATTTAAGTTTGAGGAAGCAGGAAACCGATGGATTGTCTACTCCAGGTAGGGAATGAGTCTTTACCCCAAGTGAAGGAGTTCAAGTATCTTGGGGTCTTGTTCTCGAGTGAGGGTAAAATGGAACGAGAGATGGGCCGGAGAATTGGAGCAGCGGGTGCGGTGTTGCAGTCGCTCTATCGCACCGTTGTGACGAAGAGAGAGCTGAGCCAGAAGGCAAAGCTCTCAATCTACCGGTCTATCTTCGTTCCTACTCTCACCTATGGTCATGAAGGGTGGGTCATGACCGAAAGAACGAGATCGCGGATACAAGCGGCGGAAATGAGTTTCCTCCGGAGGGTGGCTGGCATCTCCCTTAGGGATGGGGTGAGAAGTTCAGCCATTCGTGAGGGACTCGGAGTAGAGCCGCTGCTTCTTTGCGTAGAAAGGAGCCAGTTGAGGTGGTTCGGGCATCTAGTAAGGATGCCACCTGGCCGCCTCCCTAGGGAGGTGTTCCAGGCACGTCCAGCTGGGCGGAGGCCGCGGGGCAGACCTAGGACCAGGTGGAGGGATTATATCTCCACACTGGCCTGGGAACGCCTTGGAATCCCCCAGTCAGAGCTGGTTAACGTGGCCCGGGAAAGGGAAGTTTGGGATGCCCTGCTTGAACTGCTACCTCCGCGACCCGACCCCGGACAAAGCGGATGACGATGATGATGATGATGATTTAAGTTTGAGGACTCTGTAGGTAGCGGTGTAAGAAAATATCAATTCACTTGGAGTGTCGTGATATTATGTTTAGGATACTGTATCGATTTTGTTTTACAGTATATATATATATAAATATATATATATATACACTGTAAAACAAAATCGATACAGATACAGTATATATATATATATATATTTGTTTTACTGATATAGGCAAACGTGAATTCCTTTGCTCAGATTGCACAAAAGGTTGTACAATGAGGTTAATTGTTACAGTACTTCTGCTGGCATAATGTTTTTTACATATACTAACAGTAGATAAAAGCAAATTGCAATATAACACCTTGCTTACAGTATTGCAATATATTGAATCATTACCCCTGTATCGTGAAATACAAAGCCCTAGAACTCTAGACAGGAATTTAATCAAATAGTTTGATAGGGGGAAATAAAATAAAAACTTACAAGGCCCATCCCATCAGAGAACTTACTTTTAAAATTAAGAATTAAATTAAGAATTGAAATGTATACATTGAAAAAAACATTAACCTTTACAAACCCTCACCACTATTTTAACAAAACATTATTATTATTTTTTTAAATACAAGTTTTTAGTATACAAATGACTAAAGAGAGAACTCCATTGAATGAGCGCCTTACCTTTAGTTATACATGTAAAGTAATCATTGTCTCCTTCTACAATCTGTTCTCCAGCAGCTTTTCTTTTGTCGGGGTGGTGTTTCAATACCATTGCTTTGTCTGTTGACATACAAATATGCAGAGTCAAATATTGTGAAAACAGTACATCCACAGTGGCTTCGGAAAGACCTCTTACCCCTTCACTTTTTGATCACTTTGCATTATATAATACACTTACATTGCTTACATTTTCTTTTTGGTAATCTATGAGCAGGATATAACAAGCCAGAGGGAACCGGGTAGAGAAAGATGGCATGCAATAGAAAATATTATTTCAATTCAATCTGAAACACAAAACTGAGCAAAAGAGGAGCTGACAGATACTGTAGAACGAGAGAAATGAAGAAGAAGAGTGTAAAGAGTAGGGATGTCACGAGAACCGATACTTCGATGCCAAAATTCTGAAAACGTGATAGTACTTGTTTTGCTGCAATTAAAAAGCGAAGGAACACCAGCAGAAAGACGTCGCTTTGGTTGTTCGTCCGCGGGCCGCTGCGCAGCCCATTTTTTCTAGCCACATTATCCAAGGCTAAAGCAACCCCCGAGTAACCACCCGTAAAGTTTTGTTGCGATCATAAAAGTGTATGGCTCAATCCGTAATGCATTTGGCTCCCCTGCTGTAAGCTACCGTGAGCTCAAATCAGAAATGAGAAACGAACAAGTAGGCCTTTTTATAGGCAGTCACAGCCTCGGCAAACAAGCTAAAAAGAAACAAAACAAACAGGAAAAGTATACTGCCCTGTATACTTCAAGAGAAAGCAAACTTTTCCTGTGAGTTAGCTGTTAGTTTACACCCCAATGCAGCAAGGGAACATTTGACTATCCTTGTGATCTTGCTTGAACCTATTATAACTGTGCGTATGATTCTTTTTAATATATATATAAATAGCCCTCTTTTTTTGTAATGTTAACAGCTTAGTTAATAGTTTCTTTTAAATAGGCCTAGGCCTATATGTTTTCATGTCTAGGCCGTGGACTGAAATTAAAATGATGTGCCTTTATTAAAAGTGTATTGTTTGTAATTAAAAACATTATTTGTTTTAAATAACTGAATTGCCACTGTTATTTTTTGTAATGTTAATTTTTTGCTTGAAGGCTACATGCCACTGTTATGTAATGTTTTATTATTGTATGTATGTATGTATGTGTAGTTGAAGTATATGGGATTTAATGTATTGTTTTAGCTTTTTACCATGGTATCAAATTGGGTATCAAGAATCGTGTAATTTCACTGGTAATGGTATCGACTACTGAATTTCTGGTATCGTAACTCCCTAGTAATGAGCATGCCATCTTAACTTTAAATGAAGTCTATGAAACGACAAAGTGCAAAAAAGACGAATACTTTCCAAAGCCACTGCATCTACTGAGAAATATTATAATTACAGGCAGAATATGTATTATCAGGCCACGAGCCACCAAGAAGATACTTACGGGCAGCTTTAATTTGCTTTTGTGTGGCCTTATATCGAATATGGACCAGTCCTAGAACAGCATAGTGGTCTTGATTCTAGAAAAACAAACAAAGGGTGGACCCATTATATTACAACATCAACCCTGTGTCCTGTGTATTGCTTACCTACTTTTCTTCCTCAGCTTACTAACATATTTAATCTATCCTTCTGTCAAGGAGTTTTTTTCTAGTCAGACACAACCATTCTTGAAAACTACCGCCCTAGCTCTGACTTACCCTTTTTTGCTAAAAACCTTGAATTCATCATTGCCTCTCAGCTACAACATTTTCTATCACTGATTGAGCCCCTCCAGTCTGGTTTTCGCACTCTTTAATGGCACTAACTAAGGTTACCAACAATCTCCTTACGTCTGCTGATGCAGGTGCCCTCAACATCATAATTCTACTATACTTTAGTGCAGCCTTTGACACAGTGTGTCATAAACTCCTTATTAGTCCACCCATTACATTCTTTTTGTGATTACATTTACAAAAAGTACTTGCTGTGTCAAACTGGAGCCCATAACTATATGACTTTATAGATGTTTTGCCCTTTACAAAACACACATGATCTTTCTTGGGCAAGTCTCAAATCCTTTATTTGCAAAAGGTACGAAAACCTTTGTGCTTGATTATTTGCACTCAAGTGTATCTCATCTGATAGGCAGCACGGTGGCTCTGTGGTTAGCACTGTTGCCTCACAGCAAGAAGGTCCTGGGTTCAATTTTTTCTGTGTGGAGTTTGCATGTTCTCCCCGTGTTCGCGTGGGTTTCCTCCGGGTACTCCGGTTTCCTCCCACAGTCCAAAAACATGCAGGTTAATTGGTGACTCTAAATTGCCCGTAGGTGTGAATGTGAGTGTGAATTGTTGTCTGTCCCTATATGTTGTGCTTGATAGACTGGCGACCTGTCCAGGGTGTACCCCGCCTTTCGCCCTGTGTCTGCTGGGATTTGACCCTGTACAGGATAAGCGGTAAAGTTAATGGATGGATGGCTGGATGTATCTCATCTGTGAGTTTTCAGTTTTCTCAAACTTTTTTGCTGATGAATGACGTCTAGCGTTTTAAATGTTAGGTAGAGGTTGGTTTGACTTCTTGAACATATCACACCATTGTGATAAATACAAATGGAAAGCACTTGTAAGAGGTTTGATTAAAAATGAATACCTACAAAATAAGAGTGAATGTCAATGTTAGACATAAGTTGCTTGCCATTTCAAATTATTTGCTAGTCTGCCGATCATTCAAATTGCTACGCTGTCAATTACATTTTGGTTCTGGAACTATTACTAACTATACCTTCCAGTCTTTCGGGTCTAGTGTTCTGAGCAAGGAGTACTCTTCCAGCTGCAGCTCTTCATCCTCCGACTCCTCCGACAGCTCCTCTTCTTCTTCCAGCTCCTGGAATGAGGCCGACACGTTCCTATTTCTCCTCATCAAAAAGGCCTCAAACCAACGCCCCACAGGCTCCACCTGGATCTGCACTGAAGCTATGTGTGGGAGACAAATATTGTTTAAATTAATGAATCTGCAATTTGAAATAATGTCTGAGGGCAACCTTTAAACTGTGTATTCAATACAGCTAGAAGAAAAAGCTATATACATTTTCCAACCAACATGCATTTTGACGTTATAAAGTACATACTACATAGCTTTCTAGTGCTTACAGTTACTAGTTACTTACTAGCTTTCATTCTTAATAATACTTAATTAGCTGATGTCCATATTTTCAAATAAACGCTCACTTTATAAGAAGTCAGCAGCTTGTTTGTACAAATATATATCTACGCATATCTAGCCCTAAATTCAGTATTATGTCTGACCAGAAAGAGATCTTAAATTACAGCAAAATGCACTGCCTAGCCTGATTTATGCAACCACACATGTATGCAATGCGTACAAAACTTCTGATAATTTTCAAGTAACGTAGACCATAAATAGCCACACACCATGGATGCATAATTAAACATCTAAAATTGTTCGGATGTCTTGAGTTAAGCTTCCAGACTGTGACACTAAATATTATTATTGTTATTATCATTATTTTTATTATTATTATTATCATCATTATTTTCACAAACGCCGTTAACGTTAGCTAGCATTTACCTGCTAATGTTAGCTACTAGTGTAACTTAGTATTCTTACCAGAAATTGCATTGTAGACGATTGTACCGTCTCCTTCTAATGCTTCGAGTATCATCTTACAAACGTTGAGTACACGAACACGTAAATATAAAATATACTGAGAATATTGTTTCTTAAGTGCCACTGTCTATTGCCCGGTCCTGAGTCTACCACATGGGCCTTCTACGACAAGTGCCTTACTGGGTAATAATTGTGCGACACCGTTATGAATCCGTAATCACCATGTGAAAGTTTAGGTAAACTAACTAGCAATTTGTTTAGGTTCGCGAGATAAATTATTGAAAAAGCACCTATGTCCTTCTATATTTATACCTGTGTACGATCAAACAAAAATATGAAAGTATGAGTGATACTTTTACAAAACTAGGCCAGAACAACCAGACGCCATAACGTGTTTCGCCGTAAATACAACCGTGGGCTCCATTTCCGGTTACTGACATGATAGTCAGCGGAAAAAGAAACCTGCTGTGTAATCCTTGCCTTCTAACGCAAACCACTTTTTCGTAAACCTGGTTTAGGTAGCTATTTCTACGAGATAAACAATGCCAGATTATCTGGGAGGCGATCAAAGGAAAATCAAAGGAGAGGAAAAAGAGGATAAACCAATAAGAGGTAACATTAGCGTCAACGGTGTTTCAGAAATCACTTTAATTTACAAAACAAAACGCGTGCTACCGATGTTAGCTAGCTAACGTCGGTTAGCTGATATAGCTAACATTGTAACAAACAGTCTTAACGAACAAGCAAGTCACGATGAAGCGTTAGCTGGCTGCCGTTAGATATTTTGGCTAACGTTAGTTTGTTATGCTTGCTATGTGAATAACGTTAGCTTGATAAAAAACTGCTACTAGCGTTGTTGTATCGATTTTAAGTACATAATAAAATCTAAAGTGACAGTGTCTTGTTAACTTAGAAGTGAACTGTTAGCTACCTACCATCTAGCTAGCTAGCTATAGCTGTCAAGCTAGTGAATGCTAGCGACAGCTAACGTTGGCTAACCTTGCTTGAGCTAGCAAGAACTTGTTGACTGTAATTGAACCTTTCCAAAGCAACGGTAACCCAATTGAATTGTGTTCATAATGGATCTACGGAGGGGGTCTTGCTCCATCCTATTATTTTCTAAATACACAGGATAGGATGTTATAATGTCCATTATGCCATATTCCAAGATGAGCACTTCAAAAAACGAATTTTTAGAATGGATTTGGGTTGAGAGCAGATATGTTGTTGGGGGTTTTTAGTGGGCACCCTCCATCTCAGATGTTTCCTTAATTTGAGCCCATGACACCTCCTGAAGGCTTAACAGTGAGCATTGACGTCTCAGAGCCACCCCCTCTATTTGCGCTCTGGGCACGACGAGACATTCAAAAAGAAGAAGAACCCTACACACACACACACACACACACACCTCCAATGGCTCATTTCCACCTTATATTATGTAACTGGTGGGGTCCGGTCGCAACCTACCATCAGAACGGTTACACTACGTTTCCACCGCATCCGGTTACCCTAAAATGTAGGCGGGGTTCATAGCCACATAACTATCAAATAAATAGAATTTGCCTTCATGGTGAGGTGCTAAATACCAGTAGTCTCCGTCGCAATCGAAGGGATATTTCAAAATAGCGGGTTTGTTTGCATTTGCACATTGAATCTTAAGGTGATCTTGAGTTCAGATCCACCTTTTGGGACTGGGTCTATGCTGTGCCTACACAACTTTTGCCAGTGGAAATGCAGACATAACCGTTCCGCTCTGACCTGACCTGACCCAACCCGGCCCTACCCGTTACCTAGTGCTTGGTGGAAATGAGCAACATGCTGGCTTGTAACAATGTAACCCTAAAGTCCATATGAAAACTTGGGCCCCGTAATGCAGACTGCAAGTGTTGAAACATTTTACAGTGTAAACCAAACTTCATGACATGTATAATCCTCTAGGAGAAGGCGGTCATAAGCACTGTTACACTTACCTTTATACCTTAGTCCTTAGATGTAATCACTTTCTTTGTTTTTTCGTCATGATGTTCTTTACTCTTGCGCCCATATTGGTGTTCTCTTGTTCCATACAGCTCTAGATGAGGGGGATATTGCTCTTCTCAAAACATATGTAAGTTACTAACTTAAGTATTGTACTTTGGTCAACTCTGCATATTTAAACATGCTCTATAAATTCACTTGATTTGATAAGAGACTATATTTTGTTCAGAAAGCGACCACCTTGCTATCAGTTTTAATTTAAATTTGTTTTTAATACCAATTGGTATCTTTAGGGCCAAAGCACATACTCCAGACAAATCAAGCAAGTTGAAGATGACATTCAGCAGCTGCTCAAGAAAATCAATGAGCTTACTGGTGAGTATTTTACTTACATTTTGTTTTAGATTATTGCTAATGACTCAAATCTATAAAATTGTGTAGACAATTATTTTAGTCCCAGCTACGAAGGAAGCAGTACTCTACTGTTTAAAGGCTGAATAAATATTCATCTGTTCGGCAGAAAATGGCAGGAAAAATGTTTGGGTGATTTAAGACATAATACTAATCCCTTCAAATGGCTGAATCTAAATGTGTTGAACTGAATTTTAATTCTTAACTTCTTTCTTGTTGCATATTTTCTCCCAAGAATATATTTTTCTCACAATATTAGTTATTATGAAAAAGGTAGGTAATGCAAGAAATGTAAAGCCATAGTCAAAGCCATAATTTTAGAACAAAGACATGGATTGTGTTATTTCATTCAGAGACCTGCTACTTTTAGCCACATTGTTTCATTCATTGAACTAATTTGTTCTGATGGAATACAATGTGTTTATGATCTTATGTGACTTTGTAGGCATCAAAGAATCGGACACAGGGCTAGCCCCACCTGCGTTATGGGATCTTGCTGCAGACAAACAAACTCTCCAGAGTGAACAGCCACTGCAGGTGGCAAGGTATTGGTCATCATTCCTTTTTGAAAGTGCAAAGTTGACTGCATTAATTTATCACCTACAGTACACTACACATACACTTATACATTTGTACATTGGTGTACAAATTGATTAGTTCAAGACAAATAGTATTGACAACTGCGAGAGAAAATATAAACTAAATATTATTTTGTTTACATTAAGTCAGTTTAAACAATAAAAATGATCAAGCAATATCCTTTTGTAATGTAGTTTTCCTCTTTACTTTTGGTACCTTTTGTGCATTGAGTATTGTTTGCTGCAAACCAAATGTCAAGTGCCAGCTTTATAACTCTTGAAATGAATAAAATGTATTGTTTTGACAGATGCACAAAAATTATAAATGCAGACTCTGAGGACCCCAAGTACATCATCAATGTCAAGCAGTTTGCAAAGTTTGTGGTGGACCTCAGTGACCAGGTTGCCCCCACTGACATTGAGGAGGGCATGAGAGTTGGGTAAGAATAAATGGCAAATTATATAATTTTAATTTAAGGTTAAACAATTTCCCAACAAATATGTTTTCCAATCTATTGATACATTCATGGTCCGCTGTGTAACTGTTTATTTGCAACTCTTCCAGTGTGGACAGAAATAAGTACCAAATCCACATCCCTCTGCCTCCTAAAATTGATCCCACCGTCACCATGATGCAGGTATTAAGCGCTTCACTAGCTACTCCTAAGAACAATGGGCCTCATTTACCAACCGTTCTTAAGAAGAATGTTCTATCTTAAACCTCGCAGTTTTTATGAAGTAATTTTGAGATAGGAATCATATCTAGATAATTTATGTCTTGAATCAAACATGAGGAGTGCTGTTATGAGTGAGTGAACTCATTTTGTCTTTGGATTGTAGGTGGAGGAGAAGCCAGATGTGACATACAGTGATGTAGGTGGATGTAAGGAGCAGATTGAGAAGCTGAGAGAGGTGGTGGAAACTCCACTACTCCACGTACGTTTTCAGAAACTATTCCATTCGATTTCTTCCATGGCTTTGTCTCTTGTGTGTAAATGGTCTAACAAACGATCTAACAAAAGACCAGGTTTAATGCATTTATATTTTAAATTTAATAAAATTTTAGAATTAATTTACAAAAGTGCCTAGTGTAAAACTACAGTTCATTTAACCGTTCTATCCGATTGTCTCACAGCCTGAGAGGTTTGTAAACTTGGGTATCGAGCCCCCCAAAGGCGTGCTACTGTTTGGCCCCCCGGGCACAGGGAAGACGTTGTGTGCAAGAGCTGTTGCAAACCGTACTGATGCTTGCTTCATCAGAGTCATTGGCTCGGAACTGGTCCAGAAGTATGTGGGAGAGGTGAGTTTGATGTGTGCACTTGCATGCACACACACACACACACTACAGAGAGGGCTGAGCCAATAAATAAATACACTTAACAGCTGATGTTGGTTTTTCCTCTCCGTTTGTGCTCAGGGTGCCAGAATGGTGCGTGAGCTATTTGAGATGGCCAGGACTAAGAAGGCTTGCCTAATCTTTTTTGATGAAATTGATGCTATTGGAGGTATGTACTTTTCACTGTAAATACTAATACTTGATTAACACAGGTTGCTTGTCATGGTAGAAAGATAGGTAGACTGAACTGATTCAAATCGACTCTCCTCTTACTGTACAGGGGCCCGTTTTGATGATGGTGCTGGTGGGGACAATGAGGTCCAGAGGACCATGCTAGAGCTGATTAACCAGCTTGATGGCTTTGACCCCCGAGGGAACATCAAGGTCCTCATGGCCACCAACAGGCCAGACACCCTGGACCCGGCGCTGATGAGACCTGGTCGTCTGGATCGAAAGATTGAGTTCAGCCTGCCAGATCTGGAGGTCAGTTTTAAGTGTCAACACACGTCACCATACTTATCACTGTCTTTTTCTTTGTCTGTTATTCAAATTCATTTCGGGCAACCAAAATCTGAAGAATGCCTGCCCCGAAAGGCAACCAGAAGTTTAGACATTTTGTGAGTTCAACCAAGCACTTAAGTAATTGTTTTCTTGTTCTTCATTTTTGGTTATTTTAAAGTTGGTCATAAATTTAATTCAGAGTGGCATTAAAAAAAAAAGTCTTAAAGTCTTCAATCTTACTTGCCTTCAGCTGTAGGAACCCTGTTTGCTGTTTCTCCATCTCTGGCACATTAAGAAGTTTTATGCACCTCGTTATGTAGAATGTGTTACTTATTGTCCCTTCATCTGTAATGAAGTGTCATATTCACAATTTTTTTTTTTTAAATTACCAGAAAATTTACAATAGTAATTAAAATATTACTGGATATTTTCATAGAGACTGCCCAACAATTAAGTGAGATGACAAAGTCCATTTAAAGTACTAATTACAGTAACACATGTTGATGTATGTAATGCAGTGTAATTGTTACCTGCGCCAGCCCTAGGGGAAAGCTGGGCGGTAGCAAGAGGCACACAGCTAGCATAGACTGTGTTGCCTAAGTGTGAGACTATGGCTGTGGGCTGTGGACCAGACGAGAGAGACACATTGTTATCAGGCCATAGCTCATTTTACTTCTGACAATCATCACATTTCACATTTACACAACATACAATATTCCAAAAATCATAGTAACAACAAAATAAATCATAGTAATTAAATCAAAACCATAATAGACAA